>JAYXIM010050259.1:0-142819 GCA_037575425.1 Anastrepha fraterculus | reverse complement strand
TTTTCTGCGTATTTGCTGTTATGTTGATTTTTATTGAGTTACAAGTATGTAGTTCTTTTTAAATATTACAATATGATTTTTTATTTTAAGATTAATTGTTTTTCATTTTTCATACACATATGTACTTTGAGATTGTTTATAAAAACTTTTTTCTTATAAGTAACTTAATTTTCTTTGACAAAAATTGTTAAAAACAAATCTTCTTCTTCCTCTCAATTGCTCAACATTTTTTATCTCTCCTTTCTTTATGCATTTTATAATGAAATACATTTTTAATGGTAAACATTCACATTTTAAAGGAATTATAACAAAAAAGAAAGAAAAAAGAAAATGAAAGACAACTAAAAATAACCCTAATAACAATGAACTTTACAGTAAAACAAAAAAATCTAAAAGTGTAGAAAACCAATTATAAGGAAAGCAAACAGTTACACAAACATTTTATAACAAAACAAAAAGCTCAAAAACTTCTTGACGAATATTAAAAAAATCGTGAAATGTACTAATTTTTTGTCTTGTGCTCATTAATACCTTCTTTGTCTAGTTGTGCAGTTATGTTTGAACATTTATATGATTCATAAACACATGTGTACTGTTTCTATTGATTTTAATTGTCCTGACCAACACTGACCATACCAAAAAATACTAACACCGAGCATCGCCATTTAATCATTCTAACACAAAATCATCAGCAGCATCGAAAAGGTTTACACAAAACCAACTAATTCCTACATAATAGTACTCGTATTGCATTTGCATATTCACTATATTTAAACATTTGTTTGCGTTTTGCCAACTCACATTTAAATAAAAATAAATAAATCGAAAATGGCAAACATTACGTTCGTTCGCAACGTTTGTGATAAATATACAATTTGCACAAAATGTAATATTTCGTTCCCAATTAACATAAATTTAATTTTCAATCACTACGGCAAAATGTAAATTTGGGTAAGTAAAATAAGATGTTGGTTCTTTTATTTTTTCTTTTGTACTTGAATAGTTAGTAAATTAAAAGAAACAGTTATACTAATCATTTTAAATATTTTAAATTTTTTTTAAGTTTTTTCCAATGGCCATGCTACCAAATCCTATGTCATTTTTTCAGAGTTCATGCATTGATTTATGTAAAGTATACACCCGGCGACAAAAACAAGCCTACACACCTTCGTGATTATAAATTTTGGCCTTTAAGGCCCTCGCCTCATTTGAAATGGTGTTTGTTGGGTGTTTCTTTAAAAGCGTATAAAACGGAAACGAAAAAAGATTTTTTATTTTTATTTTTGTTTTCAGTATTTTATTTTTTATCCATCGCTCAAAAATAAAATTTTTTTTTTGGTCATACGAGGTCCGTCCAAAAAGTTGTCAGATTTCGAAAAATGCTCTTCCAAAAAAATATATGTCAACACGGAGTCTGGGGCTCACAGGTGTCTGAAATCAAAAAGACAAAAAGTTTCTTGTTCAATATTGTCGTTATCGTGTGAACTCTTTGAAAAAAAAAAATACAAAATGGTGGACGTTCAAAGATGAAAAATTATTTTTTTGACTTTAAGGGTCTGAAAAAAATACCAAAATTTTTTTCCGAATAATCATAGTTCACACGATAACGACATCAATTCTACGTCATTTAAATTTTATTTCATCAAAATCGGTTCAGTAGAACCGCCTATATCTGTGTCCATTGTCCATGTGAAGCCCATTTTTTGCAGGCTGACAACTTTTTGAATGAACCTCGTATGGCAAACAAAAAATAGTTTTTTAACAATAGATCAAAAAATAAAATACTGAAAACAAAAATAAAAAAAAAATGTTTTTAACTGAAAAAAAAACAATTTTTTTTGACTGAAAACAAAAATTAAAAAAAAAATTATTTTCCAAAATTTTTTTTGACTGAAAACAAAAATTAAAAAAAATTTTTTTTCAAAATTTGTTTTCTGTTTTCGTTTTACACGCTTTTAAAGAAACACCTGCCTTAATTTAAATTTAACTTTAAAATTTTCCATAAAAATACACTTGACTCTCTAACAAAAACCAAACGAATCAAAGTTCCAAACTTTGTTAAAAATTCAGCCATGCTGACAGTCGGACTTTCTGCTAAAACTTGGAAGAAAAGACGTTCGGTTGATAGTCGATATTATCACAGGACACAATCCCTGGAGGATATTTTCAAATTTACCATCATTTACCATTTATCAGGAAAATTCTCACAGATCAAACTACCTCTGCTTCTCTATTCTATCTTCTATTTTTTCTTTCTTACTTCTTCTCATCTTTTCCCCTTGACTATTTAACTTTTCACCTTTCAAAGTTTCAAATAGCCTGAGTATTTTACGAGTTACCGAATCTCTCGGTGCTTCTTGGCTGAAGTGAACTAAGTTAGGTTAGGTTAGCCAAGCTGCTTGTCTAAGACAAGATACTCAGTGGCCCTAAGTCCAGTTGTGGTACCTTTGATTTCCATCCCCTAAGTGGGTAACTAATTCCTTCAGTGAGACATTCTGCAAATTTCTCAAGTCCTCAAAGAAATAGTCGGCAAGCTATTTGGCACGGCTTCTTTGAAGTGCAGCACACTTCCAGAGAAGGTGTTCTATCTTCATCTCCACAACTCTTGCAGAAGTCATTGTAAGCTACGTCCATTCTACTGGCTAAGGTGCCAATAGCGCAGAGACCCGTTATAATACCTGTGAGGACGCTGGTAGTTGATCTGTTGAATCCAAACAGACATTTTGTCCTTTTAAGATTCAGTTTCGGCCAAAGCACTTTTTATACCCTGCAGTTAGTATTCAGAGACCACCTCTTATTGGTTTCCGCAAATACACTCAGGTCAATCGCAGTGAGTAACTCGTTTAGAGGAATGCTTTTGTCCTCTGCCATTCGCTGAAGGCCAAGCTCAGAGTCTTTCCTTGCACACTCATCCGCGCTATCAATTTCTTCCACTTCACAGTGCCTGGGGACCCAAAAAGGTGTGGTGTTGTGTTGTTGGATCAGCGAGAGTGACCTGCTGAATTCTTGAACAGAATAAACTATATTTTTATTGAAAACTAATTAAAATTAAATTTAAAAATCTAAATGTCAAAATTTATAATGGTTTTGGGTTTTTGTTGTTATGTTTTGTTATTGTTTTTGTTGACGGGTGTAGGTAAACTTTTTTAAACACATCTTTATACATATTAACATTCTTCCACTCAACTTTTTACTAGCAAACAACAAATTGTATTATCGTCAATATGTAATTCATTTGCATCAAACACTTCCACGTAAAATAGCCTCATGTTGATAGACTCACAAAATTACTAACACACATACATATACATATATACACAAAGCCAAACTGAATGATTTAGCCAAATGAGTAAAAATTAACTATTACATAAATAAAAATTTTACTTGAAACGATAAGAAATTGCCAACATCCAAGCTCAATATGATTACTTTTTTCCAAGTCAATGGTCCAAGAATTAAAAGGAATTATTTTCTCATTTTTCTTTTCCTTAAGACAAACCAATTATGCAGATTTTATAATAAGGTAAACAATTATCGAGTTCACTCAAGTGTACAAATGAATTTATGATTAATGCAAATTGTAAATACATAGTAATTTACTTGAGGCGGAATAGCTTTGTTGCAGAGATGTAACTTTGGATTTTACAATATAAATATAGCAATTAGTTATTTTTCAGTTGATACGAATTCATCTAATCTAATTTACTACTTATAATTCTCATGCAATGACAGAAAAAATCATTTGAAAACTAAGTGACGGGAGGAATTCATAATAAATACATACAAAACGAAGTCGAATAATGTGAGACAACTCTTTTTTTAACTATCATAAATAAAAATAAAATAAAGCTGGGCTTAAAGCTATTTTGATGCATTGAAAAAATTACACCTTGGCTTCATTTACAAAATTACAAGACGGCTTCAGAAACCATGAAGTGTTCATAAATACTTCAGAAATCGTTAAATAAAATTCAAAATACCACCTTAATCAAAAAATTCCCGGAATATATTTAGAAAATTCAAAATTTGATCCAGCTCTGGAAGCATTTCTGGAACTCTATTTTCGGTATATCCATCGAGCTGTTTTCGATTTTTCCATTATTTCCTTTTGGCTGTTAAAACTCGTTCCTCGTAGAGGATCAAACTCGATCAAACAGAATTAAATCGTATGGAGCCATATCAACTCAATTCGATGGCTGTTGGATGGTATTCGTTTCGTTCTTGGTCACACATTTACGAATAATAATGGCACTGTGCGATGGTGCAAAATCCAAGAGTTGTTTTCCCACAAATCCTTTCTTTTTTGACGAATTGCTTCACGTAAACGCCTCATACCGCCCAAATAATAATCCTTATTAACTATCTGATATTCTCGCAAGAGTTTGTGGTGTACAATATCGATGTAATCCATAAAAACCGCGCGTATCGTTTCCTACTCATAAATCCACGCCTCGTCTCCACTAATGATCCGTTAAATCTTGGGTCGGATTCAGCCTTGAAAATCATCTCTTTGGCCGCGATATCAAGCGGTGCTTTGAGGTCAACTTTGCAGCAATATGGCCAAACCCTAATCATTAACTATGATACAATGCCCTGAACGGATCCATAAGCAATGTTCAAGTCCTCTGCCTACTCTATGGTGGCCAACTTTTTTTTTACTTTATTGATGTCTTAATCAGTTTTCGATGTCAACGGCCTGCCCCTATGTTCGTCGTCGTCGATGGACTCACGATCTCTTCTGAAGTTTTCATGCCACTCGTAAATGGCTGTTTTCTTGGTAGTATCTTTACCGACACAGTTTCCCAGCATTTACAAGGTTTTCGCACCATTAAATTTTTTTTAACGCACAATTTAATGCAAACTCGTTGTGGCAAATACAAATAAGTACATTTTTAAAACTGAAAATATCAAAAACTGAGACAGATTTACTTAAAATGGCGTAACTTTTGCAAATGTCAAGCAATGGCGATAATGGCAACCTTTTTCATGCAAAAGATTTTCGTAAAGACAATTATCCTTGTTGTTGTAGTAATTGCCATACAGGCTTTTTGTCTTCCATATGATCAGTTAAACTTTATCGCTGGCGAAAGAGATTGGGGAGAGGGGGAGTTATGATGCTCAAGTGAGCTCCGGGGAACTGCAAAGATTCCAATTGCGGAACTTATTCTAAGCAATGGCTGAGGCCGCCCAATGGCGAAAGACGCGATAACCACAAACCGTGTGGTCTACTGCCTATGTGTCCTAAGGCCTGAACAGATTTTAAAATTGTACCACTTGCAAAGCACCAATTGAATCTAATCGAAGTTGAGTTCGAGTGGAGCGTTCTTGGGCAAACGCAGCGGAAATAATCTTCGGCTCCCGGGAAGTCGCAATGTCACCCCTAAACAGAAGCGTTTGAAGAAGCAACGTAGCTGTATAGAGTTGCTCCACTGGCAACAGGCGCGGTTTGGAATGCACTTCAATTAACAGGATCAGTTCACTAGGGCGCAACCCCTGCTCGCGAAGAAACCAAGTTATTTCGATAGGTAGAACCGCTGCCATGGAAATTACCGTTCCGATGGTGTTGATGTTGCGGCTATACTAACATATATATTCGTAAGAAAAATCAAGCGAGTTGTTGGCACAATTTTAAAAGGGGCAACTACGCAGAAATATCAAAATATTTGCAAACTACAATTCGAAACTCTTCTTAATAAAAAAAACGTAATTTCTCATAGGAGCACTAAGCTCACCAATAAATTTGTGTCTTTTTGGCTGATTCTTGATGAAAGATATAACGGAATCTGACCAAAACTTAAATTTTGTCACGGGACAAGCAATCGCCTCCATAAAATTATCATTAAATTTTTACAATATTTTATCAATAGATGGCCGCCGCACTATAAATACCTCATTTGAAAAAGTCCTATTTACTTTGGAATACACCCTGTTAATTTTCTCCTAAATTTTTGGAAATTTTTTTTGTAATTAGCTGGAGCAAAAATTCAGGCTTTGCATTTCGATTTCGTCTGGTGAATTTGAGTGCCATTGTGTGGACGTTATAAAGTTCGGAACGTTACTTTTTAGCCATTCTTTTGGTTCACTCGTGCTTTTGTGAGACGCTGCGAAGTCCTGTTGAAACGTCCATGATCTGCCACGGAAATATAATATTTGCCTACCCACAGCTTCAAAGCAACCTCCAGAATACTTTACCGATAATATTTCGCATTTACCTTGATGGCAGGCACGATGCAAACGATTGGAGAGCGCCCATCTGTGATTACAGCGGCCCAAACCATTACCTGTGGCGGGTGCTGCCTCCTGGTGGCCTGGTGAACGGTCTCTCAAAAACACCCTATCGTTTTGGGAGTTTACGAATTGCCAAATTGGAAAAATTTTCTCGTCGGAAAACACAATGTTCGGAAATTGACCGCTTTCGGCCAAGCGAAACAACCATTGCGCTCTCTCAAGTCTCACTTGTTGCTGCTTTGGTGTGAAATCATGCACCCTTTGGATCTTGTAAGACTTGACTTAGAGATCGTTTTTCAGTATGCGGTGGATGCTACGCCGCAGATATTTCCAGTTCTTTCGCCATTTGATTGGCACTTCGACGGGGATTTCGCTCAAGTCGCTTCTTCCCTCTTTAAACCATTTTACGTGACGTTGCAGTCTTTGGATGACCACCTCCATGACGTTTCGCGATGCTACCAGTATCATTGTAACGAGTAATGGTGCGATAAGCAAAAACTTTATTTCCTTCAAGTTGCTCGAGTTCACGAACAATCGCTGGTTCTGATTTTCCAGCCAAATAAAATGCAATCACACTATTACGTTTGAAATCCATTACTGATTTTCTTTTTTGCGTTTACTCTCGGCAAAATGCTTCCGCGCGCTTGTAAACAATCCTCTAGGCTGTCATTCAGTGAACTAACAGACAGCTGATGCCGTGCATGAGCTGCGCGAGCTATCTGTAGTTTAGTCTTAAACGTAAATGTCATTTATTTGCTTATTACAATCCTGATAGCCTTTGGTGCAGTTTGTGCGTTTAAATACAGTTATATGTACCCTATGATCAAAAAGTACCGGGAATGTTTAATTTAAACGAAGCGCGCACGTGGGAACCGATCCATATTTTTTTCTTATTTTGGCAGGACTGTAAGACACACATCTGTCACTTTTTAGAGCCATCGAATCATTAGTGTCTGCCTGGCCGGCCGGAAATCTGGGCAAACAATTCTTGGATTTTGCATGATGATAAGACGCCATTCCACCGAGCCCAAATTGTGCTGGAATATTTGACCAAACACCAAGTAAATACCATCGTGCAAGCAACGTATTCACCTGATATGGGCCCCGAGCGACTTCTTTTTGTTTCCCAAGTTGAAGTTACCACTTCGTAAAGTGAGATTTCAGTCGATAGAGGAGATCAAAGTGAATGCGACGAAGGAGCTGAATGTCATCCCTTCGTCGGCCGACCAGAGGTGCATGGAGGACTGGGTCAAACGTTGGCACATGTGCGTTGCTTCAGACGGGTCATATTTTGAAGGAGATAAAATAAATTTGCCTGAAATTTAACTCTGTTTTGTGTTTTATTTAAACATTCCCGGTACTTTCTGGTCGTAGGGAATGTATATCGGGTTTAAGCGCTCAAATTTCTTTGGAATTATTATATCGAAACTCATAAATGCGGTCAGAAACTTTGCTGTTCTATTTGTAATCATGTAAAGTTATAATTTTAAGCACAGCCAGAGCCGTGACTATTTGTTTTATTGATAGAATAATAGTCATTGAGTCAGAAGTAGTGGTTAAATTAGAAAAAAGTTTGATATTCATGTACAGGGTTGCCCATATTCGACGGACCCGACGGATTTCGATGACTCTTTGGGCCCATTCCAATCGACGAGGCTTGTCCGCAGGCAACAATCTTTGCGTCAATTGAATCTTATACGGGAATAAAAGCAAATCAATGCGGATAATTCGTAGTAAAGTGGTCCGAGCAATGCCCAACTGCTGAGAACGGCGATTTTGGGATGTCCTTGACGCCGCCTTGGTCGGTTTTGATTTGGCCTCTTTGGATTAGAAAGAGCATCACCAGTCGAAAACCTTTCGTACAAACGTTTAATAGTGTTCTTAGAAGGCGGACTTTTCACATTATTTAATTTTTTATAGGCACGTTGAGTTTTCACAATTGACTTCTTTTGTTGAATGTAAATTTCAACAATTTGGGAGCGCTCGCGTGGCGCGTACTCTACATCTGCTTGGCCTGACACTTCCAACGCGGTATGTCATTAAGCGATCTGACGTCTCTGTCAAAAGATACAGGGTTGCCAGATGGGACCGTCGAATATTGGCAACCCTGTACATACTTCTTAACAGTTATGTTCGAAATTTCGAATTTAAGGTAACATTTCAAGAGTACCTGTTCAAGCAAAAGGGAGAGGGATCATTAATAAATATTTATTTTTCATTTACCTCGCATTTTCTGTTATAAACGATGTATGTAAATACACTCCCATTGTGTGGAAATCGCAAATGCTAAGAAGGCAAACAACAAAAAACTTGCAAATGTCCCTCTAAGCATGAAAATGTGGACAGCTCTGGTAGCCAGCAGAAAAACCTCCAATGAAAAGAAGCGACAACTGTTTGAGTAATTTATATTTAATATTTAGCTCTTAATGAAAATACATTTTTTTTTACAAGATTCTCTAAAAATCCAATATATTGAATAAATTCTTAGTATACTGTAAATTAATTTCTAATTTCTTTTAAAATGCCTATTTTACGATCAACACTTTTCCATTCCTCTTGCAGTAAATCGAAGAAGAAGAAGTCGAGAAAACGTAAGTCAAGCGAATCCGATTCCGGTGATTCCGACCATGCCTCTGAGAATGAGAAACCTAGCAGTGATTCGGAGTATGAATCGAAGAAGCAACAACGTAAACGCACCAAAAAGGACAAAGTAAGTTAACTCGAATAAAAAGCCGAAAGGCCTTTCTATACTACGATTAACCTAACCACCACAGTCACTTTTTATAGAACGAAACATTAATTGAATTGTTTTGAAAAATGTATAAAGTATCTTTTATAAACCAATGAAATGATAACAATTTATTTGTATGTACACATATCTATGTTTAAATGAAACGCATGCACTCTATAATTCTAATTCACTTGAATTTTTAAATTTTCCATTCTTCCAAACTACAAACGATTAAAAATGCGCAATTTTTCTCTTGCTTATTTTTTCCTACGATATATTCAAACATACTTACGATATAAATGAACGAAAAGCAAAAATCAAAAAAATACATTATAACCTAAAAGTTTAACCAAAAACAAAAACAAACAAAAAATAAAAATCTTGCGAAATAAAAAGGTAAAAGTTTGTCATTGCTTCATATCCGATTGTCATTTTCATTTTTGATATTACTTAATTTTTAAAGTATATTTCTTTTTTAATATTGTTTATACAACATTTTATTGATTTAAATTGCACTACAATTGCACTAAAGCACCTTTTCAAAAGCTCTCTGCGAACAATCATATGCGAATAAGCTCTTCGAAGCGAATTGCGCTTTAATAGCAGATTAGTTGAGGCGCAACTAAATAGAACCAAAGAGCCCAATAAGGACTATATTAGTTACATTCTAACCTACGTTGGGAGTCCCATCTAAAAACAAAAGAAAATAGGTTAGGTTAGGTTAGGCAGAAGAGACCATTTTGGTCCATAGCGATACCAGATCAGAGTTCAGTTAAGCGAAAAAATGCATCACTCAAGATGCGCGTACTCTTCGCGAATTTCCAGTTGTGTTCAGCGATCGATTCTAGCTTTTCAAAGCTGTAAGCACCCAGGTAGGATAGTCTAGTTTTCGAGAGAGCCAGACAGCAGCATAGAAGTTGCTCCACGGTTTCTCTTGTATCCGGCTTATTACATTTCCTGCAAATGCCATTAATTGTTAAATTTAGGTCGTAAGCGTGTGCTGCCAACTAGGCGGTGCCGTGGTAGAAGAAGGACTTCCAAATGGTTTTTGAGTTTGTAAGTTCTTTCGCCCTATTCAGACCAACTTGTTTGAATTATTTTGAATTTGTTGTTTGATAGCGAAAATGTTTGAAGATGCGAAGTTACAATGTTGCAATGAATTGAGAACTTTGAGGTTTAAAACATTCACAAACATTGTTGACACTACTTGGTCGTATTTGGACAGTACTTGGTCCGGGAAGCTACTGTTCTAGTTGTAGCAGCAATACCAAACCCTGTCAGTACAATGTAAATCACCGGCCGTCTTTGTCTCCCTCATCTAACAGTAGGCCCAGGAAACTTGCTTTTTCGACAGGTTGGGTCCAGTGGGAGAGGGGTGTTAAATGAGTGGGTTTGATGGGGCATGTCAAAAGTTGGTTAATATCGTGCGGGGTGCCTTCACATGCTGGTCATATGTTTGATATGAACGGCGTCAATTCTGAATAAGTAGCAGTTTAGGCTGCTACAGTGTGCAGAACGTAATTGTGCCATGGTTGCGCGGATCTCTCCGGGTAGCTGAAGCTCTTCATCTGTTGTATATGGTGGTTGGACTTCAATTACGGCATTCGGGGGTCGGGAGCTTAAGAAGGCGGTAAGGGTCTCCCGATGAATGTCTCGTTTTTTGTCTGTCTAAACACTGTCCAGTAGTTGTCGGTTCTTTTTGTTCTGGATCTCGTCAGCGTAGTTGAAGTGGTGCCTTTTGACGTGCCTGGTGTCTATATAGCAGAAACTGTTTGCTGAGCAGTTTGTTGTGCTCCTTTACAGGTAGCATCTGTGTCTCGTTGTGTAGGTTTTGTAGTGGGGACAACAGAACAGAACCGACTGCCGAATTAATAGTTCCCGTTCGATCAGCTCGATCTAAAGTAAGCATTGCCGAAGTTAGTGAGAGCGTTGATCAGATGGATTCCCCCTTCCACTATTCTGCTTAGCAATTCAGACTATTAACCACTTCGGTACAAGTGCCGACTATAGTCGACGGCCACAAATGAACACACACAGCCTAATTTTTCATTTATGTAAATAAAATTGGCAACATTTAGAAATATCGTAAAAAAATATACGCTCTCTTGATTTACATTACACGTAATCTTCACCTGTAATGTAAAATAGGTTTTCAGTGCTTGAAAGCTTTTCTCGTCACAGATCTGGAGAAGATCAAAACGGATTCACTGTCGATGCACGAAGTAACATGCGAATGGTGAGTGCCGGCTGTGGGCAAAATTTCGTGGCCAATGCGCGCCGTACCGAAGTGGTTAAAAGCATTTTAAGTCAGTGCGACCGTTAGTGGCGCTATTCTCTTTGTAAATTTAGCTGGGGCGAAAGCATAGTTTCTGATGCCATTCATTGGAATAATTAAACCGACACTATAACAAGCTGTCATCGAAAATTTTGGAAGGTGAATCCATTAAAAATAGTATCGGTAAATCAGATTATTTGTTTTTTTTTTTTCTTTCACAAAATGAAACAAGGCGAATTCATTCTTTGTTTTATACTTTGCCGTGAAAATCAAACGTACAAAACATTGTTGTTGGTCTAGTGCCACCACCTTTAATGAATGCGCCTTGAAATTTTGTAATCAAATTTAATCATCAGATAGTTTCATTAAAACCCGTGCTTTTTAGTAAAATTTTACGATTGAATTAATCAAAAATGGAAAATTCCTCGAACTTTGAAAACGTTGTGCTACTCCATTCTCCATGGGATACATATGTATGTATAAAAATTTGAAATTTTTAAATTTGAAAAAAAAACGAGCCAACAAAAACAACGAAACACTCAGGCTAAAAAACCCATGGTATTTAAATCGCTGGACAGTAAAAGGATAGATATTCAAGGAGGAAAGGAGAGAAGTAACAGGGAGAAAGAGATGGGATGGAATATAAAAATTACTGACTTAATATAGTAGTTGTATGCAAATTTACATACATATATATTTTGACTTATCCAAGTTAGGCGAAATGGTTGAAGTGCCAATCTGGCACTCCTCAAGTAGCACTAAAACGCCGTTTTGATAAATTGACTTTAATTTTCACTTTGCAAAATGAGCTTTTATACGTGAAAATACTGTACTAATGTACTAGCACATCCTTTGAAAGATGAAGGGTGTATGGTAGGGCGGGTCGATTTAAAAATCGCTCATTGCTCTGTGAAAATCGTATTCTAGGGATCAAAATAAGAAACTTTGTCGAAGGAACCATATCTCTAAAACGAATTCTGATGTCCCCCAATTTGGGTCGAACGAAAAATCCCATTTTGACCCATTTAGAGTGCTCCAATCCAGTCCAAATGTATGATCGACCCCCACTAACTTTCGACGGCCGATCCACCCATGCCAGTGGCACACCCCCTGGAACTCCCCTGGGGGGTTCCCCATACAATTATTTCAAAATATCACCATTTTTGGCCTTTACATGAGAAAAGAAACTAAAAAGTTCGACCCAAATTGGGGGACATCAGAATTCGTTTTAGAGGTATGGTTCCTTCGGCAAAGTTTCTTATTTTGATCCCTAGAATATGATTTTCACAGAGAAATGGGCGATTTTTTTGCCTCCCCACAAATCGACTACTCATACAAATTTCTCAAATTGTTGATTATAAAACTACGTTTCTATGTGAGGCTGCAGTGATTATAAGAAAAGTTCTATTAAAATTAACTTTTACCCGCTCGACTCATTTGTTGTTAGAGCAGGTCGTGTAATATTGTAGAAATATGCGGGTGCATAATACATTTGAATCTAATTTTACTCATCTCATCTAATTTTGAACCATCATTCGCACTTTTATTTTCGAATACTTTAGTTACCTTAAATTTTATACCATTTCAATAAATATAAAGTCTACATCTACTGTTTTCTAGTTGTGTACACATTTACATAAAGATTTTATTATTAAGAAAAAAAGCAGAAATTTACAATTTTTGTTTATTAAAAACCCTTGGCGCTTCATTGAATAGGATAGCTTTCGCAAGGCTCTCTTGTAGTTTTGTAAGTATTTTTATTTAGACTGTTTTGTTGTCTTAAAACATCCTAGCATAGAGACTATATATTTAAAAACAACAACAATAAACCGTATTAGCAAATTGCTAATGAAACGAAGTGTTCTTTTCAAATAACTGTGAATGTTTGTTGTAAACAGACGACCGACTGTGATGTTGCACGACAAAAACAGCCAATCTCCTACTTACTTATGTATGTACGTTAAACCATCAGTGCACGTCACAGCCAAACAAATGTACTATATTCTGCGACACGTTTTTAAAAAAGTATTTTTGTGAGCCAATTTTAAATTTCCTAGTTTTAAGCTCCAATTCATGCATTGAGAGTTGTAAAAGCAGTTATTAAATACAAACTCAGTAATTTATTACACTAGTGCAAATAATTTTGAACACGCGCAGGCAAACTAGACTCTAATAAAAGATTTTCTATTCCTAATTATTCTTTATGCAGAAGAAACGCGATAAGAAGAAGAAGAAGGAACGCACTAGAGCATTAGATAAGTCGCGCTCAAGGTAAGAAATTATTTACATAATCATTTGGTCTTATTGTGAATGCCTTATGAACGAATTATTCTCACACCATACAATGCCGTACAAAAATTCCCCTATTCGTTTTTGTATGGTTTTGTTATTTGCGGGAATATTTTGTACACTAGAATTCATTTTAACGCCTCCTAAAATATTATATGTAGTTGCTTGCGTGCACTATGCAACATATATGTATGTATATTTATTTACGACACCCTTTTCGAACACAGCGAATTCACAAATCCTCTATTCTAGATCTCCTGATCGTTTTGTTAAGGATGACCGAAAGCGTACCGAAGAAAGATCATCAAGAAGAGGCGATCGCAACTCCGCACGGAGTCCATCTAAATCCGCCACAAGAAAATCACTCGATCGCAGATCTTCTGAACGCCTTGGTAGGGAAGACCGGCGGCGTCGTGATGAAAGATCGAAGCAAAACGACAATCACTCTCCGCGGAACGTATCTAAATCTTCCGCCAGAAATCCTTTCCGTAGTCGCTCACGTGAACGTGAAACACAGCGTCGTTCGCCCCAAACCTCGCACCGTCGTAATACATCAACGGAAAGCCGAAGCCGAGAGTATTCAAGAGAACGTAATCGAGGCGACGAGCGTGATCGTCGTGATAAATCCATAGAACGTCGTAGAGAAATGTCTGCGGATCGTAACGCACGGCGAAGGAAGCGGCCACGATCAATATCACGTGACGGACGTGGTGGCGCCTCGCTGTCACGTCAGGCGAACGCCTCACGCACTCGTTCACGCTCACGTTCAAAATCTGTGCGTCGCAATAATCGAAGGCGATCGCCTTCCTCAACTTTAGTTGATAATTTGCGTAAACGTACGATTACACCAACAGTACCACCTCGAAAGGGTGTCGCGGCTTCTGTCTCTCCGACGCGTTCTGATTCGAGCACAAGAAAGAATCCCTTCAATCCTTTTAAAGTTGATGTACCTCCGCTTGCCGGGTCTGGGTCCATAAGTGAAGTGCGACCTGGAGCAAACCCGTTTAAGAATAGCGTGGAGACAGCCAAACCTGTAAAGATGTCAAGCCGTACGCGATCACCGTCAGCAGCAAGCAGCAGTCTCAGTCGAGCTGGTAGAGGAAGATCACGTTCAAAGAAGGAGGATATAACGCGCATAAGTCGAGGTAAATCGCACTTGAATGAACGATCATCTTCAGTGCGGTCATCACGTTCGAATAGGGATGATGGAGTGAAGAAAAACGAAAAGCAATATAACAGAGAGCGTTCGCGTGAATGCAAAATGTCGCCTGTTCAGCGCCGCTCAGCGCATCGGGCAGCGTCTGAATTTAGGAAAGAACAGTCACGTGAGCGTAAAACTGCTAAAGCTCGTCAACGTTCGGGTTCTCGTTCTATGCGGAATTCCAAACAACGAGAACTTTCACATGCTCATGAAAAATCATCCTTGTCGCGACGTTCTACATCTCGCGCTGACCGCGAAGTTGAGAAACGGAGAAAGGTTTCCCGTGAGCGATCTTCCGAGTTACGTCTCGGCCGTGAAATAACGGAAAAGGAGCGATCGCGCGAACGGCGAGTAATGCGTGATAATCGATCCGAACGCCGAAGATCTAGAGAACAACACGTTGACTCAGCACGCGCATCATCACAGAAATTATCTCCAGCACGACGCCGTCGCTCACACTCTCCGCTAGCAGCGACAGCAAATAAAGGCGCTGCCTCTCCAACGCGTTCACCAACTAGAAAACGTTCAAGAAACGTTGCTTCTCCGCCATCTAAAATCCGTGAAGAAAAGGAAACTGCGCCTCTACGTCGTTCGCCATCACGTAATTCTTCGGAACTAAGTTACTCGCCGGCACAACGTAATCCTGAGCGTTACCGCGACATTCTTGAAGCAAAAGAAAAAGCTAAAGGTAAGGAAAAGCCAGTGATATTAGAACACGAATCGAAAAAGCGCAATGCTGAAGTCGAAGCATTGCCGCATGATGCGCGTAAAGTACGAAACGTGCCCGAAGAGTCGGCAACTAACGATCCGGAAAACTGCGAACGAAGTGGACGAATCAAAGAGCGTGCAACGAGCAACAGTAGCCATACACAGGCTATGGAACGTGATCGAGATCTAGACCGTGATAGTCAACGTGATGCCGATCGAAATGGTCGACCACGCAGTAAAGAAAAACGGACCAGGGAACACAAACGCGAACGCGAGACTCGAGACGCCTGTAGCACTAAACGCGCTAAGCCTATATCGGGACCAGTGGTGCGTTTGCAGGGGCAAAGTGAGGATGAAAATGATGCAGACGATCGCACCGAAAAGGTATCTGCCTCACTCGACGAATTCCAAGAAACAAGACGAGGACGGGAACTAAAAGACTTACAAATGCTGGAACAGCTAAAAACGGATATAGCCGCCAAGGCAAAGGAAAAATTGAAGTCGATTGAGAAAATGAACACTGGCCAAGGAGGAAGCATTGGTAGTGAAGTAAGTGAAAAAAATAACAATGAACAGCAGCGATATAGACGCGGCGGTATTCGAAATTCGTTGAACGAATTTCTTGCTGCCAATAATGTGGCCGGGGGAGTAGTTGGAGTAGCTGTAAATACTAATAGAAATAACAACAGTAATCATAACCTTAAAAGTAATAGCAACAACATTAGCAGTAGTACTAACAATAATCATTCAGTAGCGAAGTCAAGGGAAGATGTGTCTAATGTAGATACGACGCCGCCAATGGCTGCGATTTACCCCCAACCGTTGGACGTGCAAATGGCAAATGACGTTCTGTCTCAATCTGAAACAGCAAATGATTTGAAAATAGAAACCGAAAAAGAAAAAAGTAAAACAAAAGCACAAACGCCAGAGCAGTGCAAGGACACTACGCAGACTGATTGCAAAGACCCAAGTGCAGCAAACGGTCTTGCGGCAAAAAGTCCAACATTACCAAGCCGTGATAATCCAAACGCGAACGCGCGAAATGCAACTACAACTATCAGCCGTCAACAAATGCCATTACGTCGGGGGGCACGTCGTTCTACACCGCCACAACTTATTCTGCATCCTCGGAAATCGCATCACAGAGTTAAAATCAATACACCAAGTGGCGGTGTTTCGCTCATTAACGCGCCTCTTTCGTCGGGCCCCTCTTCCAACTACATGCATTACGGCGGATCCAACAATCCTGCTAATGCAGCCGCCGGTTCTTTTATGCGTCAATCGTTAAGTCGGGTTAATCACCATCACCACCACAATAATCCTCCACTGATACCCCATGCTCCCCACGCGTTTAATCCGTTATTAAGTAAGCACTTTAACAGCGGTATCAACAGTTTGAATAATAACACAATGCTAATCAGTCGCCGCGAACATCACCATCGCTGTTCGATTGGTTTAAACACTAGCGTAAATGCTCAATTCTCTTCAACTAATTTCTCTAATAATAGCTTACTACTAACACCCAATAACAGCCATCACGCTCACCACCATCATTCGCACCAGCATCAGCATGGCTCCAATGCTTCTATTATAACCGATCAATTTCTAATCGCCGCCTCATTGGCGACAGTGACGGGCGGTGGTAGTGGTGGTGGTCATCATGCTCGTGTTCACCATCACGAGCTGGGCTTGAGTGCGGGTCAACATCACGCCTACAATTCAGCAGCAGTCGCTGCTGCTTCTAATTTAAGTTATCATCACCACCATCATCACCACCAACATTCGAATAAACCGAAAATTATAATAAAGCCTTTTAAAATTAACGATCCACAGCCTCTGGTGGCGGCTCTAGCCGATAGTACACTCGTCGATACAATCGTCTCCAAGGTATCAACAGCTACAGTGGCGGCAGCAGAAAGTGCAGCACGCCGAAGTCGCAGCCGTTCACGTCGTAGCCGAAGCCGCAGCCGCAGTCGCCCACGACGCGAGGGAGGTGGTGCAGGAGGAACAAACCGTCGGCATTCCACTAGCCGTTCGCGTTCATCGTGAGTTACAAAAATTGTGAATGAAAATACACAAATATTTTTGTAATTAAAATTTTTTCGTTACATTCATTCACACACAGGCATTCTTCGTCGTCGAGCAGTCGCAGCCATAGCCGTACTCGCAGTCATAGCCATCGAAGTTCACGTTCTCGCTCACATTCACATTCTTCGCATTCGAGCTGTTCGACGCGAAGTAGTTCACGAAGCTCATCAAGGTATTTGTTTCATAAAAAATATCCATTAGCGTAATTTTACATGGCTAGATAATGGAACTGATCCGCTTGTTACTTCTCGTAAATTCATATTTCGCAGTTGTGTTTTTTCGAAAAAATGTATAGAATATGTGCTTGTACGATTATAAAGGGTCTCTCAATACACGCGCCTCTTCGAACAGTTACTGAACAGTTACTGGACAGTCGTACCTAAATCCGTTTTGGCTATTTCAGTTTGACTTCGGAGAGCTGGTTGTTGCATTTTTCTTCACTTGACGCAGTAACCACCGACACTCTTTCTCTGTGACAGTTTTATGTGAAGCCTGTCGTTCCTTATTTACCACACGATTTAATGCATAAGGCGTTCAATAATGCGCTGAAGCAACAGCAGTTCTCTACGTCATGCAGTATTCGTTAAAATCGAAGGGGAAATACATCATATGCACAGACACCGTGTCCTGTTTTCAGGCCATAATGAACTATAATAACTCCAATCACATTATTGGAACCATAAGAAATATCCTGTCTCACCCTCATAAAATCAGAATCATTTGGTACCAGGGCATTCATGCATCAACGGCAATACAATCGCTGATAATACTGCCAAGGATATGAGCATTACTCCTACTATCACATGAAATCTTTTCTGTAAAAATGATGTTTATCGACTTATAAACCAGCATAGGCAAACCAAACTACTAGCTGACTGGTTTCACTATAGCCACCATTACCCCAGAATTAATCCTAATCGTACTAAACCAACTTACCTATCATCCCTCCCATCTAACTATACTACGCCAAATACTCGCCTACGCATTGGTCACAGTGTAATCACTAATGCATATCTACTGCAAGGGCGGCAACCAAGCCTGTGTCCATTTTGTAATACTCCAGTCAGTATCGTGCACTTGTTAGCCTTTTGCCCTGGACTAGATAGACAAAGACAGCAGAATTTTAACGGCCATGATGCACTATCGCTACTAATTAACCCTTCCGATTCCGACATTTCGAAAATCTATACATTTCTGAAGGACTCTGATCTTCTACGACGTATATAAGCCAGCAATTTTTCACCAGCCAGCTGAAAGCCTCCGTAGCTAGCGCTGCGCTATCTTTTTGTTCATTTAGCAATTCTCTTGTTATTTAAGCTTTTAAAAAATAAAAAATAAAATATTTTACTTTTCAAAAAACCCCTGACTGGTCTGCCAGTCCTTTTTCTACCCTCAACACAATCAGTTTCCTGAAATTTGTTCACCAACCATTGAATTGTCGACTCATTCGGACGATTATTTTCAAAATCACAAAGTTCGCCATATGTTTTTCTTAAACATCGACAATTTTCATAATAAGTTTCAAAAATTCTATCGTGTAAAATTGTACATCTGTCTACTTGGCAAATGTCGAAGATGACATAAAAAATGTCTAGGAATTATTTACTACTGACATCTAGGCATCACTTTTGAAAGACCCTTTATATGGTAACATTTTTGGTTGTAAATGGCTGTTTATTGCTTCGAAAATTTGAAAACTGATTTCAAATCTTTTAAGGGGGGCAGCTCATGCAGGTCTTTCAGCTCTTTTTTGTTTTTTGCTTTTGAATGTTTTGAGGTTAATGGGTTAGGGGTAGTCAGAGGCCCGAAGAAATGATGATTTTCAATCTTTGGTTTTTTTGCTAGTCTACTGCTTTATTTTACAAAAATAAAAACATAAGTGCTATGTTTCGACTTGACTTTAGCAAAATTAAAACAAAAAATTAATAATTGAAAAAGTTATCGCTGTTTGTGTGGAGCCCGTTTCTCCAGAAGTCCCTTGCGGTGATCATCACAAGTCCTTGGAGATTCATCTAAATTCCATCGGATAAGAGAAATTAGTTTTATTAATACATAAGCTTGTGCCTGATCGAAGCATCTTTTTTCAAAACTAATATTATGGCGGCCTCAAGAAATATTTTTCAGATTTTCGAGAAAAAAACCGAAAATTAATTGTTTAGAAAAAATCGAAATTTTTGAAAAAAAAAATCCTACGATCAAACATGAGTTTTTTATGTTTATGAAAAGCAGTATACATTTTATTGAAATCTACCAAGCCGTTTTTAAGTTGCAGTGATCACCAGTTCAAAAAAAATAGTTTTGAGAAAAACGTATTTAAAGTTTTGCTATCGGTTGTCGCCCGAGCGCCCTTTGTTAATTGTTGCATAACTCGAAAAATATTTGTCGGATTCACTTCAAACTTTCACACAGTATTTTTAAGATATTATATTTAAAAAAGATGCGAAAAAAATTCAGTTGTTTGAAAATTCTGACTACCCCGAACCCCTTAATAGAAAGTCTAAAAAGTCCTGATAAAGTCAGTGAAGAAATGAGCGTCGAACGCAAGACAAGAAAGAACGAAAACTTTGATCGCGCTTTTCTCGAAGTTTTTTCCGCGCTGTCGAATATAACTCAAAAAGTAATCACGATATCAACTTAAAATTTTGCAGGGATATTCTTTAACATTGCATCTTTGCATGTACCTCAAATTTTATATTAATTATCACTAAAAATATTGTTTTGATCAATATGTTTATTATGAAGTGTATTTTTTTTATTTTTCACTTCAAATATTTTTTTTTTTTTTTTGCTAAGGGGGAGCCTGCTTTAGAGGCTTCAAAAAATCGATTTTTTCGTGGATTTTTTTGGGAAGGAAAGAAATATTCGATTGAAACGAAACTTTCAGGTTTTATTGTTATATATTTCAACTGTCTTCTCAAATTTTTTCATTCCAATATATGTCATATTATGCCTAGTACAAGCATTTTGCCGAGGCACCTCGAGTGTGCATGTGTCGTGCGGCGGGAAAGATGCAGGCCGCAATTTTCATCAGAAACCACAACCAAAAAAATATTTTATTTTGTTATAGAATAGCTTCTAGTTAAACCAAGAAAATTAAACAAAAAGTGAGAAATTCAACAATTTTTCGCTAATTAAAATAAAAAATTCATTTTTTTGGAAAAACAAATTCAATTCAGATTGTTTAAAAAGTGGCTTAATCATAACTTTCTTAAGGTTTTTTAGGTTCAACTAGAAGAGAATTTAATTCCGAATACAATCAATGTAATCTCGTTTCGATAGGATGTTTAACTTTTTCCCTACCGCTCCCGGCCGCTCGTATACCTGCTCGACGCTTGCTCACAATTTCTTCTGTAACTCCGAAAACATTGTGAATTTGCTTCTGAAATTTTGAGGACACATTCTTGGATAGTTTGGGAAGACATTTATACAAAAAAATATCAATTTTTTTAAGCCTCTAAAGCAGGTTCGCCCCTTAAAGCGAAATAACTTATTTCAGTAAAAAATAAATTTGTCTGGTTGATTTCAGTTGATTACAAGAGGCTGTACATTCCACGGCGAAAATTAAAGCAGCCACGTTTGAACAGCTATAGCGCCGCCAATATTTTTTAATTTTTTTTTTTTAATTTTTGCATATTCATTTAAGCATGAATATTAATATGTAATTTATTTTAAGATAAAAAATACTCTCAGTTGTTCACAAAAAAATGCTTGAAAAACTCGTTGTCTGGAGTAGCTGCCTGCCCCCCTTAAACTTTAAATTTTGAACTACTTAAGCAATACTCGTATAAACTTTATTTTATAAACCACTTTCTGTAAAATTGCAGCTCCGGCAGTTCCGGTTCCTCACGTACTGGCTCGCGATCACCATCGATTCCGCGAAGACGTGGGTCGCCCAGCTTTCTAGACCGCCGACGCATAACCAGGTACTTAAGCCAAAAGTCTCATGTGTAAATTACTTTCCTATAAAACTTTTGTTCCAAATTGCACATTAATTTGATTATATCTTATTATTATTAGTTTCTTTTTATTACATATTTTGTATATTTTTTTATTTTATTTTGTAGCAGAGGACGCGAACAAACTCGCGAACGCCGCAGGCGTTAGGCTTGGCTGCATATAAATATAAATATAAATAAACACAATTAAACTATTAAATTTTATTTCATTAATTTAGCTCAGTTGGATTCGTTTAGATTTTGATTTTACAGATTTCACTGTTAATTTGAGTGGAAGCCCCAGAGTATTGCATTTGCTTGCTAGCCCATTGTGAGTCCCTAGCAGTTTAAGCACATTCAACTTCTACCGCTTCGCCGTTTAAGTTACCTCACTTCTGAGCTCGTTAATACAAACATGGAAATATACCATTGCACTTTTTCCTAACACACATTTTTTCACATTTATCTCTGTATACATCTTATTCGTACTTCCATCCAGTAATACATATTCTAAATCCATTGTAGTTGTTCATTGTGCGTTTACTTAAATAAATATATGTAACAATTTTGTGTGAATGCAATGTCTTTATAAAATCCGTCCTTTTATTTGTTGATATTTATTTTTACCAGAAATCATTTTGTTCAAATTTTTTTCTAGCTCTTTTTTGGTAAGTTCATCTCAATAATTTTGATTTTATTTTGTAATATTTTTTTAATTTGTGCTTCATTTGTTTTCTATAGATAATTGAATCTTATACCCCCTTTTGTAACACTTCATTTTGGTAAGTTTAATTTTTATCACCATTTTGTTTTTTGTTTGATTCTCCATGCAATGATACAATTTAGTTACTAAAATTAACTCGTTTATTGCATTTCTAATTGCCTAGCGCTCGCAAACGTCCGATTCCTTATCACCGAAAAACACCATCGGATGCTTCGAGTTACTGTTCGAGCTGCTATAGTCGCGAAAGTTCGCCACATTCACCTTCGCGCTCACCCACGCGCAGCAGCCACAGTCCGTCGACGGCATTTTGAGGTTTAAAGAAGAAACTTATTAAAGTTTTACAAAACATCACCTAAGAGTGCGACTCAGAGGTTAACTGCAACCGTGATGATATGGGTTACAGAAAACGCTCAAGCTCCAAGCATGAGTAACTAGTTTTGTTAAAGTATGCTGGTATTTCGAAAATTATCATAATACTTATTGCATAAGCATAGATACACACACAGAAAGTAAACGCTGCTAGTCAAGAGGCTTTGTTATTTTTTAAAAGCAATTGTTTTGTTTTATTGAGAATTTGAGTACTTACATACACTAATATTTATTAAAATTCACAAAACTTAGATTAAAATGTATACCTAGTTCAGTTTAAAATGTGCATACATAAGTTAAATTCTAATTTAGCGATAAGTCCATTTATTGTAAATTATGTAGAAATAAGTGTACTCTATAATATTGAAAATATACATTATATGTTACAAAGAAGACAGTGCGAGTGGCATACAGGTTGTGAGGCAGAGGAATTTACGAAATTGTTGGATTAACAAAAACATTTTTTTACTTTTGTGAAGGCTTAGAGGTTACATGGTTTTCGTGGGTTCAAAAAATCGATTTTTTTTTGGCTTATTCGTTTCTACAACATCTCAAAAATGTTATCTTAAATTTTCAAGTCGATCCGAATAATAGTTTCGAAGATACAGCCTTTGGAAGGTGTGCGCTCCAAGCCACTTTTATTGTTACTCAAAACTTTAAACGCGTTTTTCTCGGAACCGTGTTTTCAAAGTCGGTTGTCAAATGTTCTCGAAAACTACTCAACCGATGGGCCTTTCGCCTAGAGTGGTTTTCTGGCTATATAATACTATTGTAAAGCATATCTTGTTATATGGAGTCATAGTGGGGTGGAACTCACTAGAGAAGACAACATTGATGAAGAAGCTGGAGAGAGTTCAGAGATCGGCACTCATTGGAATTAGAGGTGCACTTCGAACGACTCCCACTCTGGCGCTCAACGCAATGTTAAATGTGGTACCCGTAGACATCGCAGGCAGAATTGCCGCTACGCGTACCGCAATCAGACTGAGGGGCTGAAGCTATAAGCTCAACCTCACTTATGGGCACTCAAGCATCCTCAGAAACTTCGAGTTCATCCCTCTGTCAACGGATCAGTGTATACCCTCGTTTAGTCCAACCGGAACCTTCTCCACTTATATTCCGTCAAGGGCAGAGTGGACGGAGGGTTACACTTGGGGGCAGGGCCTGGTGAACTTGTTCACGGATGGATCGAAGTTGGAAGGAAAGGTTGGCGGAGGAGTCTTTTGCGAGGAGCTCCCCATCAGACTCAAATTCAGGTTACCGGACCACTGCAGTGTGTTCCAGGCAGAAGTAGCCGCAATCAAGGAGGCAGCTGATTGGCTGCTCAAATGTGTACTAACGGTCAAGAAAGTAAATATTTACTCCGACAGCCAAGCGGCAATAAGGGCCCTCGGGTCTATGACGGTGCAATCGGAATTGGTCAAGGAATGCTTGACCTCACTTTCGACTGCGTCCGAATTCTTTGACAACAGCCTCATCTGGGTTCCTGGTCACAGCGACATTGCTGGAAACTGTGAGGCGGATGAGCTGGCCAGACAAGAGACATATGAGATGATTTCCCCGCGAAGGGAGAGAATTGCGATCCCCCTGACTACCTGCGGTCTGCTTCTGGAAAGATGGGCATCGCACCAACTCAGCGAGCGCTGGACAAGTACACAAACGTGTAAGGTCGCGAAATCCTTCTGGTCACGTGTGGACCGGAGGTGCTTGGGCGAGCTTCTGAGGCTGTCAAAATATCAGCTCTCTAATCTCGTGGGTTCTCTCACAGAACACAATGCGTGAGGAATGCATGCTGTGAGACTTGGAATCACCTCGAGTCCTTTTTGCGCTGGATGTATGGAGGATGAGGTGGAATCATCTCAGCACCTTCTCCTTAGCTGCCCTGCTCTGGCGGGGCTAAGATCTAGGCATCTTGGCTCCTACTTCTTTGCCACGCCTGCTGATATAGCTGGCGCTGACATTAAAAATCTGATGAATTTCATCAGCAGCATAAAGCGGTCGACGCAAACATAGTCATCGTTCGTAATCCGCACGCTCCTAACCATCACAGCACCACCTCTCCCCGCCCTCTACCCGCATCCCATCGGTCTTTCTCTCTCGCCTGACCCTCTTCATAATGGTATCACAAAGGACGAATCTTTCTTCGTCCAAGTGTGCCTATTCCCTGGGCAACCATACCAACCTAACCTAACCTACTCAACCGATGCAATTTTATACAAGTGTTCGAGATACAATTTACTCGTGCTTGAACGAAGGATTTTTTTTTTCAATTACAACTATTTAAAAAAAAAAAAAAAAAATTAAGCAAATTTGACCGAAACCTTCATTTTTTTGGAAAAATGTCTGCCAAAATTCCAATTTTTACTTTTTTTTGCTTTCCTTCGTTCAAGCACGAGTTTATGGTCTTAACTAAAACACTTATTTTTGTTTTTTCATTTTTCATGATCCTGTCAGGAGTTTTGCTGACAACGCGGACGCGCCTTTTTTCCCGCGGGTCATCGGAAATGACGTCACAATGGAGGAGTTTTAATTTTTTTTTTGAAAATTGCAAAAATTATTCTTTAAATATGTATCCATAAGAAGGAAAAAAGTTTGAATTAAATAAATAATTTTTTACATAGAAAAAAAAATATTGAAAATGGGCCTTTTTTACCCGACGAAATCCATGTAACCCCTTAACATAGTGAGTACTAGTGAAAGTATTTAAAAAATTCCAAATACGAGGGAGGTTCAATAAGTCCCTGCGTTTGATGAGGAGGGCGTTCCTGAGGGATATTGGTGTTAGCATCGTTTGCTGTCATCTATCAAACGACCGTAAAACAAATTTCAGAGTTTTTGGATGGGGAAAAATGCAAGGAGTTAAAAGCAAATTTGGATGCTGTCTATGGGTACGATTCGCCATCTATGAACACAGTTACATATTGGTTCAACGAATTTAAACGTGGGTGAACATCCGTTTTTTATGACGAGCGACCAGGACACCCGGCTGACGTGGTTACAGAGGAAATCATTCATAAAGTCCACGACATGATTTTCGCTGCTCGCTGATCGACGAATGAAGGTACGCGAAGTAACAGAGGACATAGGTGTGTCGACCGGAACGGCAATTAATATTTTGCATGCGATGAAAAAATTGTCGGCACAGTGGGTGCCGCGATTGCTCACGGTGGACAACAAGCGGATGCGGCTTGTGTCGAGTTGTCACCATTGATGAAACCTGAATTCATCATTACACAGCAGAAACTAAGCAACAATCAAAACAATGGATTTCTTCTGCTGAATCTGCTCCAAAGAAGCCCAAGACTCCCATCGGCCGGAAAAGTAATGGCGACAATTTTTTGGAAAAAAAAGGAAGAGCGATCACTGGACAATGCCAGAGTGTGTTATTGACCCACTTTAACAAAAAAAAATCAAGGAGACATGACCGCATTTGGCGAAAAAGAAAATGCTGTTTCGCCACGATAACGCACGAGTACATTCATCCGGGGTTGTCGCATGAAGAAATGGCTGGCGGGAAAAAAATTTAGTTTAAACGAGAAATTCATCGCCGAGATAGAGGCGTATTTTGGAGAGTTGGAAAACGTTGACCCCGCATTTTATTTTTGATGTTCGGAAACGAAAAGAAACCATTAGCTGTCAAATCATGGTCGTAAGGCGAATGAGCCATTAATTCGGTGCTCAAAAACTATTTGTTGCAATATCTTGGTGGAGGATGATTCCTCTTCGGCCTAATACTTTGTTAGATTTCGGATGCTACTTAATCCATTGATGCGATTCGAAAGGAAGTGGAAAAGGGGCATAAGTGTAAATCATATACTAATTGCATGTTATGTGTCTATTTTTTTTTTTTTGTCGATACAGACAAGCAAGTACAGCACTCGGACACAATTAAGTCCATTGTACTGTACTCGGATTAATTTTCTTTAAATCTAATCGACCTCCGAATAAATCTGAGTACTGCCAAAGATCTCAAGCCTGATTCGAGCGAAGGCTGGGCAGAGGCACAGAAAGTGGTCCGCCGTCTCATCCTCGTTTCCACATGCTGGGCAGAGCGCACTGTCCCAGGCCTACCTTTTCCATGTACTTTGCCCATAGAAAATGGCCCGTCATCAGTCCAACCAGCCTCATACAGTCTCCTCTGCTTAGTGACAGGAGGAACTACGACAGACGGTCGCGACAGGTCCTCCGGAATTGGGAAACGTTTCTCAGTCTCTGAAGAAGATGAGATTGCGATAGCAACCCTCGTCTCCTCCAGCATGCGCTCTCGCTCATACAGCTGAGAGACTTGAGTAATGGTTGGGGCCTCCAGAATCCATGCCCCTGCCGCCAAAGCGGGTGGATTGCCACTTGTGTGGGTTCCACCTGGAGTACTATCCATTCTGTTGTCCATTGCCGAGGAAGGTTTTTATTCGGGACTCCTTCCTTGCCAGTTTGGTTCGCGAATGGCACCCTTATTCTATGCCAACTTTGAGTCATCACACGAGTGTTGAACCTACCCCACCAAAGAAGGCCACTCGTGTAATGCCAGGGCTTCCCTATCCACCACCTGGGACGCGCCCGATGGAAGATCAGGCAACTCCTCACGGGAATTAATTGTCTAGTTACCGAGTTCTTTTTTTTTTTTTTTCAGATTTTAAAATATACTCCTTAACTTAGTATTTTCAACTTAATTGTTGAATTTAAACAATTTCTGGAACTTGTTCGTAAGTTTCACAAAAGCTTTTTTTTTGTTTTTTTGCTACATTTCGCAAATGTGATAGTTTTAAATTTAGTTGCTAATTTGGTCTTGCAGTTTTTTTAATCATACTTGAATTATTATTCTTGATTTGAGGTTTTGGACTAACGTTTTTGATTCATTTCCTTAGAAACGTCTATCAAAAACTTAAAACTCTTTGGAAATTGTTTAGCAACGACTTCCATATTTGATGGACCTGATTTAGAATCTAGATTGAGAAAATACCTAGCAACATCTTTACATAATAGATATCATGTCAAGTTCCAGACTTTGAGTTGGCCAAGAAAGAAGAGTTTGATTTGGTGCATTCAGTACTTGATAGGTTATCAATTTTTTGTGGCGCGATCTTAATCTAAAATCCAGTCGTTTGTAAAAAAAAGATTGAAGGGATTGGATTAGACATTAATAGGGATGAGATCTCCTATAGTAGTAATGAAGCATCCCCAAAGCTGTTAGGCTGCATTATGCTACATTATAACGGACGCTATTCGCACCTACATACATATATTTTAAACACTTATTAACAAACAATCAATTTGATAATGGGCAATGGAAGACTTGCTTAATGTGTGGATATGTGGCAGCTATTTATCGCAAGAAGGACGTGTGGCTAAATGCAAAAGTAACGGGCTGTACTCGCACCTGTGAATATATATTTTAAGCACTTATTAACAAATATTCAATTTGAATGGAAGAACTTACTGTTATAGCATTTGCGCATCATCGGGTTTTTCCCGACCAAGGGCTGCCGCCCCAGTAAACTAGTCCTGTCTAGTGAACAGTCTATCAGCCTACCCATACGTCACAGGAGCAACTCATCGCAGCAATTCTGCTCCAAATACTTCTCCTCAGGGTTGGTATTGAATCCATCCCTGGGCCCGAACTCCACCTCGGTTAGGTGCAACAAGTGCAATGGGTGGAGCCACCTTAAGACCTGTTCAGACCTTAAGTCTCATAGGGAGTGGTCCACAAGGTATGTGGCCACGTGTTGCTCCCGCCAATAGGCGTCTGTTGCCTCTATGGCTACAATTGACCCCGATATACCCAACTTATGTCCGGCATGTGAAGGCACCCCGCACGACACTAACCACCTTTTCAAATACCCCTTAAAACCCACTTTTCTGACACCCCTATCCCTCTGGAGCCAACCTGTCGAAACAGCATGTTTCCTGGGCCTACCTTTAAATAAAATAACAAAAAAAAAAAATTCGAAAAAAATCAGGAATTACGGCTCATTTCACGTAATGTAAAAGACAACCATCCTATTGAACTACTTAGCCGAAAACCCATTTAAAGTAGAACTTTTCATGTTTTTTTATAGCAAAGTACGAAGTGCCAAAGTACACGCATTTACCCAAAAGGGAAAGTTATATGTTATGTATAAAAAATATCTATGGAATATAAAAAAATGGGACTTTATCCGATCTTAATGATATCTATATCAAATCTAAACGATGTGAGCCGCAATACTTGGATCAGAGTTAGGCGAGTGTTTATTTTTTTCTTTATTTGTACACAATTTGAGTAATTTTACTTAATTCATAATAGAGATATCAGGTATATATACCTAGACCTATTTAATATAGAAATAAACTAGAAAATTTTGTATTTTTATTCATTTATTATATTCTAAAATGTTTTATATTGTTTATATATAAGATGTCTGACAGCACTTCCGCTTGTTGAAATAACCAAAATAGGAGAATTCTTGGTCAATTTTACAAATTTTTAATTCGAATAACTTAAAAACTATAACCCCGCGACCGGTGAGGTTTTCACTTTTAGATAGTATAATACCCCCTCTAGCCCCCCTTATAACCCTTTTTTTAATTTTCCCCTGTTTTCTTCCATTAGAACATCTTCCAAACAGACAATGTTTGGATGCTTCAGCTCTCTTAACAGCGATATCTCCCTTATGGCTGTCCATGGTATTCCTTCATCGTCAGACTCCAGCCGAATTTTTTTCATCGCTACTATTTGTCCTTATAGGGAATTACGTTGCTTCATCAAATAATGACACTCTATTTTTCTAGTTTTAAATATTTAATTTTTATTTAGTTCTCTACTGTAGGATACCACGTTGCTTCGTATACGCTATAAAATGGAAAGAATGAAAAATAACCGAATATCTTCAAATTCAATAGATAGGTTTCATATATAAAAAGAGCAGAACAAAAGATAAAGTATAGTAGTTTCTTCTCTTTTTAATCATTGTATTTTTGCTTCAGTTCGTTAACCCCACAGTGTTGCTTATTAATGTGGTTTAAGAGAAATAAAAGAAAGAATTAATTCAACAGTCCTGCTACTCGATTGCGGCCCCTGTAAACCGCGCCGTATGTGCCTTCACCAATCTTTTAAATTTTCTGAAAGTCTTCCATTTTTAACGACGTGAATAAATTTCTGCGAGCCGAACTAATGTTTAAAACAATAAACCTGGCTTAAAACAAAAGTGAAATAAAATTTTTCAACTGCCAAGATAAATTTCGAGCTTACTCTATTGGAAAATTATGGAAAACACATCTTTCACACATGCAACCCTGAAATAAAGGAGCATTCTTAAAGCGAATTTATTACAGGTATGGCATCCACATATGACTAAAAACATACACTATATGGATTTGTTTTTGGTTTTGGTTTTCCATCAAGGCGATTTACTTGAGCAAGAAACATGATAAACGTAAATAAATTTGTTGAAGCTTCGCACTTAAATTGTCTATTACTTTCAATTATGATTTTGTATTATGTATTTTTGTTTGTGGTGATGTGTATGCAAATGCAGGTAAACAATGGAATACTCACCTCTACTTTCATTTAGTTAAAATTTCTTCCTATGCGCAGCGCGGCTATGAGGATTTCATAAAGCTACAGACTTGCCAAAATACTGCCATTCGGACAGCGACCAGTAGCCTCCTGATGCCGCCCATTCAACACCTTCACAACGAGGCACAGATGCTCCCTGTAATGGAGCACAATAAACTGCTCAGCAAGCAGTTCCTGCTGGGGTGCCTTGCAGACATCTGCTTGAGCCAGAGCCGCCTCCTAGGCGCGTCAGAAGACACCTTTTAAACTATGCCGACGAGATGCTGACAGAAATCTACTGGACCAGAGAGTGTTTAGACAGTCCATAAACGACATTCACCGGGACCCCGTCATCGTCTTCTTAAGCTCCCGCCCTGTGTATGCCGTAATCGGAGACCAACCACCACCTATTGCAGATGAAGAGCTCCAGCTTCCCCCTGGAGACACGCGTAACACTGGCACAACTACGTTCTGTAGCAAGTTAAACTCCTACTTATCCAGAATTGGCACCGACATATCAAACATATGTCCGGCATGTGAAGATACTCGGCGCGACAGTAACCACCTCTTCACATGCCCCCCTTAAACCTACTCATCTAACACCCCTCTCCTTCCGGACCCAACCTGTCGAAACAGCATGTTTCCTGGGCCTATCTTTAGATGAACCAGACGAAGACGACCGGTGATATACCCTACACTGACGGGGCTTGTATTACTGTTAAAACAACAACAACAAGGATTTCATGCAATTACATGCACCAAATATTAATTCCGAATTCGAGAGTCAATTAAGGCTATATGCTGCTAGCTTAGCTGCCGAAAAGCTATTTGACAAAGGGATGCTATCGACTTTACTTGCGTAAGTGTTGAACTCATTTAGGAGAAGGTTATACCTATGTTTATTTTCTATGCATATTTTCATTTTGGTATACATTTTTAGATGCAGAACTAATCCTTATGCTGCCTTGACATTATTCTTTCTGGAGTTGTACATCAAACACAGCCCATTTCAAGAAACGCATGCACGGTAATACCATCTATACTCATTCTTGAAATTTGTATTTAACACATAAGCATACATACCTATATATTATATATTTTTCTCTGAAGTCAATGGCAAGCTATATTCAGTTTTATTTTACTTGTGAAATTGTTTCATTTAAATTCGCTCGCCACAACTAAGCAACGACAAGCCTGCCAATAATATATTTTCATTACCATCTTCTTATTGTTTTCCATACTTATAGCGATTAGCAGAGGAAGAGGAAAAAAGTTTAGCTAATGCAACACCTGAAGAAAAGTTAGCTGAAAAACTGCGCTGCAAACTGGCGCAATACAAAAAGCCGCCACATTTCCCAGTTCGTTTAAGATTTAGTGTGTACCATATGTGTGAGTTATAAGTGCTTGTAGATATGAAAAAATCAGATATACAATACATCTGCGCTTGCGGTATTTTAATTCACAACATTTTGCGGTTAACAAAGTGAATGTAATAATGGGTTCGAGTGTATTTGTATCTCATTTTTAATTTGTAATTTTTACTTGTGTAATTCTCTATTTTCATAGGATATTGATGGCTATCAGAAATACTTTACCGACTATGCAGAAGACTTCATGTAAATACTGTTGAGATGCGCATACCATATTGCATAAAGAAATGTTTGCTTAATGTTTTATTGTTAAAAATTGAAATAGTACATATACATTCTAATAGATTGTTATAACTTACATCTAAAACAGTACACTTAAAATTTTTGGATAACAAATTTGGTTGTGAATTCATTTTATATAATTATATTTTATTAAATATGTATGTAAAAAAGAAAAAATTGCATATTTTTACAGTTTTTGAGACCTCTGTTGAAACGTTTAAAATTCACCAAAAACACCATAGAAATATTACTGTGACGATAGCTATTTGTTTTTTTTATAAGTTTTAGTTGTTGTTTCTATAACAGTATAGAATGGCAGTTTCTGGCTAAATATACGAGTCGTAAATCCAAGTCGTAAATCCAAGTCGTATCGCATTTTGAAAACGTGTAAACTGGTTTTTCATTCAGCATTATATCATGATAATAGACTGTAACGATACGGCCCTGTATGATGTCTTCTAAATCATACGTTCCCACGACAGTCGGTTCTACGTAACCGGAACGACTCGGATTTATATCCGGCCAAGGGCTGTCACTTCAGCAGCATTCCTTGTATATGCACGGGGAATGTTTATGTTACAACAACAACAATATATTCTAAATCTGTGAGCATCTATCATATGATATAAAACACAAATGATTATTTAAACCTATTATTGGAACTATTAATTATGTAATTTCAATCTGCAATTGCGCAATTTATTTCGGGTGCTGTTTCTACAGCTTCAAATAAGCGATTGTTTGACGAACAAGTAAAACAGCTCTGGAAAATTCGCCAACGTTTTTATTGCAAACTCCAAACGTTGTAGTCATTATATAGCAAATGCGGAATGAAGCCGTTGAGACTTAGCAGCTTGCTTACCACAGTTTTATTGCGATGAGGCAAATCTAAATTGTAGGAAAAATCGTATAGCAAAGAACATTTTTGTTTAGAAATTACTACCAAGTGATTTTCTTGTCACCACGCCCATGCTTCAGTGACGTCTTCATCGGTAGTGCGCATATACATGATGCGGTTAAACCGTTCCCATATGCAAATAGGTGATAATTCGAAACCAGTAACGAGCTTCAATGCAGCAGTACATATGCCAGAGCCAGATAAATTTATCGCCAATCCTTGTGGACCTACTTTAACAAATACTTGTACGCCTTTTCTTTTTTCCACTCGCACCAGCAAACGTACATAATCTTCAATTATGAAATAGGAAAAAAAATAAAATAATGTGCTGGCAAGTGCCAAGTAACCAATCACCAAACATAAAATTGAACGAAACAAGCCATCTGTGTATTAAAAATAGAGGAAATATTAGTACGTAGAAGTATTTGCAATTTTAAACTTGTCCGACGATTGTAGTTAGGGGTAGTAGGGTATTCAACCATTTGTAAATATTCTCATCAGCCTTCAAATTGGCTGTGTAAAGCACCACGACAGCATACAATCCTTTCGCATTAAAGAAGACACGAACTAAAGGTGATATATGATATTTGTCATCTTTCGAATAAATGCGACTTAAACCAAGCGGTGGATAGAACACTACCTACAAAATCAGTTAAAACTTTTTCAAATAAACGTAAATTAATATTTTACTTCAAATGATGCAGCGGTGCTTTTGTTTACAGAGGTGTCTGATATCCAGCCCATTACGAAATACGATTTTTATATAAATTATATATTATTTCAATCAAAATATACAACGTAAACACATAAGCACGAATGTAAACACACAAATTTAAACAACAAATCTGAAAGTGCCTTAATTGTTTGTCCTAAATGAATTCTGGCGCTGGTAAATGGATCACGTGTTGGTAAATGGATCACTCATCAACAGCAAGAACTTAAGTATATGACAGTTAATACCTAACTTGTCCTTGAAATTTTAGGCACATTTTTTAATGCCCTTTAACAAATTGGGTATTGTTCCAGAAGCTTCTTTATCTTACTTGTTTCCATTAATACTCGGTCGCTCCAAAGAAAACGAGATGTTACTGATGTCACAAAAACTCCCTGCTCAGGAGGCTTACCATTAAAACTTTGTATCTAAAGTATACGAGCCCACTGAATTGAATTCAAATATTTGGCCAAAGATAAAGGAGTTTTCGGAGCTACCTTCGGATGCATTGCGAATTTCTAAATCACGTTTGCGAATGCATGAACGCGATGCGTTGTATCGAGCAATGATTGCTGAAACCGATGAAATTTATCAACGATTTTTTCAAAGAATAGTTTACGAATGCTATTTTAAATTAATTGCCATAATTATATAACCCGCACTTTTCAAGTACTATAATTAACACCGCATTCCATTTGTGAAGTAAGGTATCACTACAATTTTAGTATACCACGGAGGCACACTATCTATCAAAGGTGTGTTAAGGATGAGTAAAAGCTTGTCGTATGTTGAATTATATGTATATATATTAATTTAATTTCTGAAGTAAACATTTACATTAATATAAAGGCAAAATAATAGTAGTATGTTTAAAATACCTAATTTTCATTGTTTTTAATTTTCAACTTAAACCCGTCAAAATATGGATGCTCAAGAATGTCTTTAGCAGAAATACGATGTACAGGATCATAAATTAGCATTTTTTGAATCAAGTCTATGCCTCGTTCATTCAAATTTTTTAACTGGTTAGTAAGCTGATTTGTCGACCAACATGGAAAGGTACTTTTATAATCTGGTAAAGTTGTTACTCCAGGCCACGTTTCCTCAGTTGGTGTCTTTAAGATTCTGAATATCCGGAAAAGTTGGTCAATTTCTGAGTCGCCTTGAAAAAGTGGTTTCCTTGTAGACATTTCAGCGAATATGCAACCAATGGACCAAACATCCACTGGACAAGAGTATCGTTGTGAACCCAATAAAACTTCTGGTGCCCTGTACCAGAGAGTAACAATTTCATGGGTGTAGATGCGAACTGGGATACCAAAAGAACGACCAAGTCCAAAGTCCGCTACCTTTATTACACCCTGCTTATCTATAAGTAAATTTTGAGGCTTCAGATCTCGATGAAGAACTCTACGTCGGTGACAGAACAAAATTGCACTTGTTATTTGATACAAATAACTCCGCACCAACTCAGTTTCCATTGGTTTTCCTGGCGGCAACGTATCCATATATTTCTTTAAATCCATAGATAAAAATTCAAAGATTAGGTATAACCTGTTTTCTTCCATTAGAACATCTTCCAAACAGACAATGTTTGGATGCTTCAGCTCTCTTAACAGCGATATCTCCCTTATGGCTGTCGATGGTATTCCTTCATCGTCAGACTCCAGCCGAATTTTTTTCATCGCTACTATTTGTCCTGTTACACGATTGCGTCCCTTATACACCACGCCATATGTGCCTTCACCAATCTTTTCTATTTTCTGAAAGTCTTCCATTTTAAACGACGTGAATAAATTTCTGCGAGACGAACTTATGTTTAAAACAATAAACCTGGCTTAAAACAAAAGTGAAATAAAATTTTCAATCTGCCAAGACAAATTTCGCGCTCACTTATACTGGAAAATAATGGAAAACACACCTTTCACACATGCAACCCTGAATTAAACGAGCATTCTTCTGTCGCCATTTTTACCGCTTTCCAATGCGCAAATCCCTTTCGCTCGCATAGAATTGTCGGTCATGAGTCGTTCGTTTATCTCGCTTGTACATTCTTCACATTTGATGTAAATCGTTGGCCGCACTAGGCACCTAAAGTGGCAAGAACGTGAATGTGTGAATTTACCAAAACGAAGGAAGAGGAAAAGAAATAATTTTTTCCTCAAGTGAAACTTTGAGTGTGGAAATTAAACGAAAACTGAACTAAATCTGCAGTTTCGATAAAATATTGAAGTCAGAATTCTAGTGCAAAATTGAATATTTTGAATTGTAATGTATGGTGAAGTGTGCGAAAGATTGAGGCATATCCATTGCTAATTAAAGTGTGAAAAGAAAATAAAAGGTGCTGTAGTAACAATAGGGAAGCAGGCAGTAGAAAAATCGTGGTCGTTGTTCTAGTATCAGTGAGCAGAATCAGAGCCCAGGTCAGAAAAAAGAGACATTAATTACAGAGCTGTTGAAACAGCGTGGCGAGGTTGGTTGGTAGCGGTAGACTACGAAACTGGCGACAGTCGGATCGGGGAGTTGAAGCAATAAATTCAGCTGCACTTGGAACTAAACTCTTTATTGTTACGCGATCAAGACGACCAAACATAGTCCAGAGCCGTGTTTTTGAAAGCAGAGTGCGGGAAGTGCTTGGCTGTTGGCTCGCAAGTAAATAAAATAAAATGAAAATCTGAAGGTGCGTACTAAACAAAGACGATTTTTTTTTGTAAATAATAATAAGAGCGAAAGTGTGGCGCAAAGCCTGTAATATCGGTTTGTATTTGTCGTTAAAAGTGCCACACAGGCAGGCTGCGTTAATTCGCAACACACATATACACAGGCCTAGGAAAATTGAATAAACACGCCGCAAACTTTTCATCACGCCACTGGCATGATTGTCTGCTGTGCAGTTAAATTCACTACAATCTCGCTACATTATGAACTCTCATTTCGTTGATACTTTAAAAACATTCTGGAAAGCTATCCATTGGGATCAAAATTGCAAAAAAAAAATTATACCAAGTGAATTTTTAGGTTATGTTACACAGATGAAATATTTTTGGAGTGCATTAGCTCTTTCTTGTGGTTATTCGCATTGGTCACAAGCGATTAAGCGAATGTAAAGTTAGCATATATTAGAATACATTAGACAAAAGTAAAATCACCAACTTTCCTGATTCGCTATTTATTATGCGAAAGGTTTCGTTAAAGCAAATGTTGTACCGGCCGGTGAACATAGGTCAGATTTAATGTTTTGCAATGCATTAGGAAAAGTTATCCCTTTACATACTTAAGGTAACAACGCGTATACATATGTATGGAGCTAAATATAAACATCTTCTGGTTTAGACTTTAAGTCTAAAATAATGACTACAGATATTTTAGCTCCAAGTTTGCGTGTCCGGCCTGAATTATATAAAGATAATGATGATTGCAGTTGTTGTCACCGAATAAAAGTCCCTATAAATTTTTGTGGACAACAACTGAAGTTGCAGTTCTTGGCCATATTTCCATCTTCAACAGTAGAGTGAAAATCATTGGTACAGCGTAACAAAAACAAAGTTTTTTAGGCGAGGGACTTCTAGGACTTAGGGTTAGATGCAAACATCTAAAAATTCTGTGCATCAGAATTAAATTATGTACATATGTATATACACATGTGTGTTTACGTTGTATTTATGTAGATAAGTCAAGATTCAAGATCAAGACTTGAAACTAATATCAAAGCTTATAATCATTGTTTGTCAAATTGAACCACTTTATTTTTCAGCCCTAAAAGTATAATACTAAACGTGAACAGTGAAAAAGCCAGGGCTTATTTGATACAAAATGGAATCGCAATCGACAACCATCATTAAGAACCCTAATAACAACCATTCTGACAACTACAATTTAACCCAGCAACAACCATCGCTACAAAATAACAATCTTACTGTTACCGCACAGCCATTTACTCCAGCTTCCCTTAATAGCAATGGCAACAGTACAAGCAACAATAATTTGACTGGTCAACAGACTAATAATGCAATCGCGCCCGCCCAATCCTATACACCTGTGCCAGCTGCCGCTACTGCTTCATTGCATAGTGGCGGTGCCACCTCAGCAGGGCATCCTATCTATAATCAGGCTATGCATTCCTCGAATGTGTTTGTACCAGCGCCAGGTGTTCATCAAGCTGGGCCAATGTATGCGGCTATGATGCCCGCGCAACTTCCGAGTAATGTCTACGTAAACAATGTTACCGCCAATGTGAATTTGCATGGATGGACACATGCGGTACCAACGTACATACCGGGTGGAGCGCAACACTACATCCACGGTGATGTACCCTCTGATCAGGTAGTTAAATGCTCGTTTTATACTTTAATGAAATATTTGTAAAAAAAAGCGTCTTTTTTTCAGAACCCTTCTGTTATGCAGGCGATGCCAGCTATACCTGTAGCATTGACTCCTTCAAATGCTCTTGTTGCTGCCGGTGGGAATGGCAATCCAACTTCTCAAATCGGTAACATGAGTAGCCGCGGTTCTCGTCGCGGACGCGGTCGAGGTGGAAGCGGCGGTTCACGCCGTGGAGATTACAATAATCAAAGGCATCCACCACCGGAAGGAAGTCCAGCACCTCAGCAGCAAATGGTACAAACACAGGAGCAAATCGGCCAACAATTGCCATTGGCTCAGCAACAACAACCGCAACAAGTAGATCAGACTAGTCAATTAATGGCTAGTGGACCGCCAAGTTATGCCGCACAACCGCAATACGCGCACGCACCAACATACGCCGCATATCCATATCAAACGTACTTTGCGACACAGAATCCAATGTTGCATCCAGCACAGGCCGCTCAACAAGCCACTGGTACCCCTCTGTATGTTTCACACATGCCTATGTACAATCCACACCACGTCTACAATTATATGGGCGGTCAATTCGTCTATCCGCCCGTCATAAATCCGCCCGAGTATCAGTTTTTGCCTGGCGAAGACGGCCAGTGCGATGATCGTCAAAATCCTGATGGTATGGTGGCTCCAATGTGGCATACACATGCTATTTATACCGACGAGTATGGTATGAGTCCTGAAATGCATGGAGCAGGCGGTGATGAAATAAATCACAACACTTCCTCTCTGGATGCTGCTGATCCTCCTACCTTGCTTAGTCCGAACTATACAATCTATGATCCACAAATGCACGATGTGCAACAACATATGGGTATGATGCAAATATACGATGATACACATATAGCGCAAATGCAGGGAATGCATCCCGCGACTACAGTTGCGCAGGTAAGACGATTTTGGTAAAGCCATTGAGAATACAAAATTAATATTTGCTATAATCCACAAACACTTACATAGCTTGAAGATGAAATGGGAGAGTGTAGCACACAGCCTGGCGCCATACAAATGGTAACTTCTGGCGCAATAATTTCGGCTGGCCCCATACAAATGTCCAACGAAACACAAATTATTCACCACGGTCATCCGCAACATCAGGCCCAGCACATAATACAAAACACAGTCATGGAATTGAAGCAACAACAATCAAGCGGTAAGTTTCTATTTGTTTTTCTTTTCATAAAGCGCGTGAATGAGGTTATATCAATTGGCAAACTTAGTTGAAAACATCAAAGCATATCGAAAATATTAAAACTGGAATTGATGCGGATATTGTGCTCTATGCCATAGCTAGAAGGCGCTTAGATGGACGTTCAATTCTTATCATACGGCTAGGCATAAAAAAAGTACTCTGAAAGTTGTTTGCTCTAAGTAAATTCGCTAGTTTAGTTTATTCGCCTCTAATAATTGATTACATTTAAAATTCCTACAATATTCAGTTTAGTTTTGCAACTCATTTCCCTGCTGGCACTGGCCGTTTCGTTATCTAACATTTAAGAATGCTATCAATATAATTAAAACTGTGGCAGTCTGTGTAGCGTAAATAATTTTCAATTGTGTTGATTGTAAAAAGCTCATATATTAAACTAGCAAGCGGGGAGGTGAGACGGAAAGAAAACTATGATTGTTCCTGCACATATGTTTTATTATATATGGTAATATATAGGTGTCTCACAAGGTGCCGTAAGTGTCGATTGCCGCATGTCCTCAAGTTTTTAACGGTTAAATAAATATTTAGAGGACTCGAAAGCACAACGAACAATTTTCGACTGTGTGGAGGTTCATAATTGACTTGTACGGTAACTTGTAAACCCCCTAAATATATTTTTAGCCGTTTAAAGTGTACGACATACAACAATAGGAGCGTTACGACACCCTGGGGAATACCCCAATAATATCACGAATATATAGTTGATAACATTTTCTGCAGTAGGCGTTTAAAGCCTCTTTTCTAATGCACCTTTGTTGCAAATCAATAATGTTTGCGTTAAATAATTACAAGTGCACGTCGGTACTTCAGTGGTTACTAAGATATGAAAGGAAATAGTTTGTTTGCTTAAAAATGTGTATACAATTATTCTCTTCTACACAATTGCATTTCCATTATACTTCCATATATAAATTGTTTTTATGTCCACTAAGATAAATTGTTTATTCGTTTCGTGTTGTATTGCAGCAGTCATTGACTTGTGATAATCGAATGTACAGTCACTTTTCTATCGCAAAATGATAAAGTTTACAATATTTATTCTGTATTTACTCTACAAAGTTCTGAACTATGATACTTTAGTGTTAGCATTGCAAGTTTGGCATTTGCTTTTAGAAAATTTGAAGTTTGCCCAAATTAATTGAGAATTTTTTTTCAAATACCTTTACTTCTAAACTTTAAATTGCCCAGTAACGATTTACAAAAAAAAATGATTTTTCCCATTACTTCACTATTAAAAAATATGGTCTCGGGTACCCTCAAAAGCTTGCTAGCGTGCGCCTCTCTTAATAATAATGGAGTAAATGCCAGCCACTACCATTCGATTGGTCCCAGGTTGGATGCCAATTTTGTCAATTTTGGGCACAAAACATCAAATTGAGCCCTAATCGCCAGCAGGACGTAAGCGGCAAAATGTTGATAGAATTCGCATACGCACGGGATGTAGCGGACGCAAATTTAGTCTTAACATATAAAAGGTGGTAGTAGCTTCTTTTATTTGATCTTAATAATACATACAATCCGTGTACGAAGTTTGCTCCCAGACAATGTTGCTGAAGTTACAGTCTTTGGCGGCAACATCATGGGACGAAATATTGGATGACTCGCTCAAATTCAGCTAAATACGGAACTACGACTTTTTGGTAGGGTAACTCTCCTCTGTCTGTTCATAATACATATTTTGAGGTATTCTAGAATTGTTTCTTTTAAATTTTGGGTTGACAAAACAGTAACAGTAACTTTGTTTTTCACAATCCGTTAGCATTGGCTTATGTTGAAGGTCACTTCATTGAAATATAACCGACAAATTATGTAGTGTAGGTTGTAGGCTAGAATGATAGAGATATTGCGAAGGGCGCTTACGTCAGGCTTGTCAAAATCGCGAAAAATAAAGTAACAGTTTTTAATGGCACCACCTGAGTTACTCAATTCGCCTTGGTGGATTGTCGGTATGGCTGTATACAATTCAAAATTATTACGAATTTTAGTCGGTAGGCGACAAGAACAAAGCATTGAAACTCTTGAAAATGCCGGTTAGGGTTACACTGAAAAAACCTGAAGAACTGCTTGGTCTTTACAAACGAAGAGATAATTAGTGCAGCTTTTATCTGCCCCCAAATATATAAAAATAGAAAAAGGTTCCAAAACCATTGAATTACGGGCGAGGGAAACTATAAAAATAATTATCGTTAGATTTCTGTTGTCTGTCTGTATTAAATTGTTGTATTCAACAATTTATTATATTTTCAATGAGGCACCGAAAAAACGCACAAGAATGCATTCAACAAAACAAAGACGAACATGCGAGCCTAAATATGATAGTAGCTATGGGAGTAAAAACAGAGCAAGAGCAATAAATATTCTCATCCGATCGCCTTGGTCGGTTTTGATTTGGTCTCTTTGGATTAGAAAGAGCATTACCAGTCGAAAACCTTTCGTACAAACGTATAATGGTGTTCTTAGAAGGCGCACTTTTCACTTTATTTAATTTTTTATACGCACGTTGAGTTTTCACAATTGACTTCTTTTGTTGAATGTAAATTACAACAATTTGGGAGCGTTCGCGTGACGTGTACTGTTCCATGGTAAAAATCTGCTTGGGCTGACGCTTCCAATGCGATATGTCATTAAGCGATCTGACGTCTCTGTCAAAAGATACAGGGTTGCCAGATGGGTCCGTCGAATATGGGCAACCCTGTAATTGCACAAGTACCGCTTCGGCCGATGCCGAATTTTCTGCTACTACTCCACTTGAACTTTTGTTTGACTATTATTCTGAGCGATACATAGCAGTAATGAAACGGAGCTTAGAGCGAGCCAAACCAGCTGATCCCGCGCTTTATGCTACCTGCTCTACCTCTCATTTATTCAAGTTCGGAGCAGTGTTTTCGTTGATTTTGCTGTTCATGCAAACTTTACAACTGGGTTTTATATGTATATATAATTGGCCTTACACCCTCGAGCTCCTCGTCCTATTTGTGATGTGCATCTTGTTGTTGTTCCATAAATGAAGGGGCCTACAGTTTTAAGTCGACTTCGAGCGGCAGATATTTTTTATGAGGAGCTTTTTCATGGCAGGAATACACTCGGATTTGCTATTACAACTGGTTTATGGTATATTTTAGCATAAACTGAAAGTCTTACCTGCTCGGTTATTCTAAACGTAATAAAATGCTGACAGGTTCTTGGCAAATCATGCATTGCATATTCAATTTATTATACAATTTTTTATTAATGTATATCTCACAGTATTGTATGCGACAAAAAAATGCTGCACTAGTTTTTGTTTTGTTTTTTAGTGACTGGCAATTTTTGAAATTATAAATTAATTTTCAAAACTGATGGACAACCATTTGCAATAATTCATACAATGGCAAAGTTCAAATAATATTAAATTAATAGTCATTTTCATATTTCATCGCTATTTTCTCTTTTTGTTTCTTGTTTCTTGCTTCTAAATAATACTAATAACAAGTTTCTAAATATCGAATTCTAACGTTTTTATTATTATTACTTTTTATTTTGTACATTTTCCAATTTCAATGTTGTTTTTAAGGTTGTATACTTATATTTTCTATTTTATATAATTATTTATCATATTACAATTAGTTCTTTGCGTTTATATGCCTAGAATTCGGTGCCAGCTTAAACGCTGTGCTTATTGATTCCGTTGCTTCACATTGTTGCTTTTGCGTACTTAGCGTACCTATATATGCTTCGTTTATTCTATTTTTCATTTGCATTTGCATTTGCAATTAAAATCTACTTAAATAAAAAATGTTGGCAATCCGCACTGAGGTGAATAGCCTGCCGTACCGGACGCATTTTATACGAGTAAAAATTTACTGTTCACAATCGTCAAACGCTTTTCGTTTTGAGCACTTTGTAATAAATATCAAAGGATAGCTGGAAAAGAAGACGCATTTAGGAAAATTCTAAAAAAATATATTAGAGCATTAATAATTAACTGACTTATGGACATCTATATATGTTTGTATATATATATGTATTTATAAGCGACACATCGACAAAGTCGTTTTCAACGAGTTAACAGTGTTTTTATTATTTCATCGCATCGAAATTATTTGCACATTAACGTATAAATATGTATGTATGTATACAGTTTTGAGTTGCTTGTAAACAATACTATTTTCGCTTCACATTCACATTCACTCTCATTCTACATATGTACGCCTAGCACTATACACATAAACTTCAAGTACATTACCGATTTAAAAGGATTTGGAGCGAATCGAAGTATCTCTGTCGCTTCTTCTTCTAATCTCTACCATTTTACATTTTACAATTTGCTTTTTCTCTTTATAAATTCACATTTACATATACTTTGTAATAATGCTGACGGTTCCATAACAACAAATAATAATCGTTCAACATTTTCGTTTGCATTCACATTAAAATATTTTATACATTGGTATAGTACAATAGTAATTTGGTTCGAAATTTTTGGTACTTCTTGCTAGGATACAAACTCATGCGAGTAGGCTTCGAATTGGGGCTTCTCAATATTCTGCCCGATGCTGTAACGCGAGTTTACTGTTTCGATTAGCTATTTTTATTTCTATAAATTATTAATAATTAGCTAGTGGCTAGAATTTTAAATTTGTGTGTGTGTTTGTGTGAGTGTATTGTGTGTATGCGTATTAAAAGTTAGCTTAAATATTGAATAAGTTCTGCGATTATTTCTGTGTATAGATATTTGATTTTCACCTTTCAAGTTTAACATTGGATAGTTATTTAAAAAAATATCGCTCTGGCTTGTAGTCTTGACAGCGTTGCACTTTACCTAGATGTACTATGTATGTATGTATATGTGTATGTGTATGTATTAGTCACAGTCTTTCGCTGTTACCGTGACACTTTCCCCGTTCATCTAACCCTTATCTGGCCCGTTTGCTTAATTAACATTCTCAAATATAATCGTAGGATATAATTCCAAGTTCATGATTATACTTCTCTTATAACTTCGATTCCGCGCCAGTTTTGTTGGGTTCATTTAAAAATCTCCTTTCTGCTTCTTCGTTTTGTGGGCTGGGTAGGGTTTTCACAATTTTTGGTACAATGGTTATGGGTTGGTCCTCCTCGTCCTCTGCTTCTTCGCCTTGCTCTTCGTCAATGGGCGTGAGTGTATCAATTTGCATCGGTGTTTCATCGGAGGTGGTGCATCGCTTTAGGCAGGGTGCTAAGAAGCTTGTGATGGTAGATAGCGCGAATAATCCACCAGCCATGTAGAATGGCAAATCGTAGCTTTGTGTTGCATCGTAAACGGCGCCTGCGAGTGGCGATCCAATGATGGCGGCAAAACCTCTGAATAAAATGAGCAGCCCAAATGCGTTGGTGAGCTTGTCAAGGCCCAGTAGATCGACTAGAATAATTGACGTCAGCGAAATGTAGCCGGAGATAGCGGCACCAAAGAAAACGGCCATGGTCACATAGGCACCGTAGGAAGAACACAGCGGCGTTAATGTCACGGCAACAGTCGAAACTAGTAGACAAACATTGTTGAGAAATAGCGAGTCCACTCTGGGGAAGTCTGCTACATAGCCGCAAATTACTCTGCCAAATGTGTTTGTTATGCCGATAATTGAGAGTAGAAACGATGCTGAGCCTTCTTCAATGCCGTCCTTTTTTGCCGCATCCACCAGATACACAAATGGCACATACAGTCCCGCCATGCCGAATATGTTGGAGATGCCGATGAGCATGAAAACTGGGTCCTTAAGCAGGCTGACGTCCAACATTGTATTGAAAACGGATTTGATGGAGTCGGGTATGGCGAGGCATGGGCATAGATCGTATTGGTCTCGTCCTTTTTCCGCTTCGGCTAGAGGATCATGCACACGCACACTTTGCATACTCTTCTCATACTTGGTTAGCGATAGAACGGAATTGCGATAGTTAGTGAGCGACTTCTGCGATTGGTATTGTGGCAGATTTGTAACGGATCCCGAATAGAAAATATCTTTACGTGACATCGGTCTAACCATTTTGCCACTATCCTGACGTTGTGAAAGTGACATTTTCGATGAGGTAAACCCCATTTCTACACCATTGCTGTCGAGATCACCGCGTGATGATGCGCGAATGGCTGCCAAGGATGGTTGAAAACGTTCACTGGCTGATGTTTTGCGTACGCGGTTAAAGGAAGGCACCGAACCATTCTTTGGAAGACTTTGATGATCGGCCATAAAGGCGGGCTGTGAGGCGTTGCGAGTCATTACGTCTGACGAGTTGTAGGGGCTGGTTTCAGTTTCGGAGTTGCGATGCGATCGCCTGCCACCGCTGCGCCTCACATCCAATTGACCGTTGCTATCCACAGTTGGCGGGCTCTGGGCTCCAGTTTGATATTCGGCAACTTTCGCTTCGGTGATGGTTGGTAGGGTTGAAACGGGTTGTAGAGTGCCCTGTTGTGCGAGCAGCTCTAAGTTGAGACTGGAGTGCACTCCAGGATCGGCGTTCAGTGGCATTTTCATTTTGCGTTCCATCGTGCCATCTGGTAATTGTACCATGAAGTGGGAACCAACAATTGAGCCGCGTTCTAGTTGCAACTGCTTTTCCTCGTACATACGCTGCATGAGGGGTTTGACTTTCTTCTTTTTGGGGTAGGTGAGCGGGCGCATCATAGCACCGAAAATGGCGCAATTCAAAATGAGCCCAGCAAAGATGAGTAGCGCATTCTTCCAGCCGTACAGCTGCAACAAGTACGTAGCCAATGGCGCGAAGGCGAAAGTACCAAAACCTGAGCCACACACTGCAATACCAGTTGCCAACGAACGCTTTGTTTCAAAGTAGTAACCGACGGCTACAACTGCTGGCAAATAAATCATACCGAAGCCAAAACCACCGATCACACCATACGTCAGCATCAGCATATTGATGGACGTGCTCATCGTGCTCAACACGAATGCAATGCATCCCACAACGCTACCCGCGATGCACACCGCGCGACAACCAAATTTATTCGCTAATGCGGACACAATCGGACCAGCACTCAGGTAAACACCACTCAATAGACTGCCTACCCAGGCCACTTTACCTTTGCCTTCACCAAAATAATCGACGAATTCACCAAGGAATATGCCAAACGTGTAGGCAATACCGTCAACAATCATGTTGCACATAAACGATGCGAAGCAGATAACCCAGCCGTAACCACCATCTGGCGGTGGTGGCAGCTCGGCATATTCACTGAGGTCGTCATCGTCGTCCGGACTGACGGTACCCTCTTGCAGGTCGGCGGTCAGGCGGGCGGCTTCTTCACACGCAACTTCACTGTCCGTACGATCGAATTTACGTAAACGCGTACCGGAACCCAGAGTATTTGTATCACCCATTTTTTTTCTTAATGCTATTTCTTAGTTAGGTTGAATAACGTGACGTTTTGTTATGCTAGAGGTATTAAATTTTTTAGAGTTTTAAACTTTTCTTCAACTTAGTGTCTTCACTTTTCCTTTTACTTATTTTTTAAGTTGTTGACTTTTTAGAGTTTAAGTATTTTTCATTACTCTATCTAAAACATTGGTTCTCACTTTGTTCTTGTGTGTTCACACGATTGTGTTTTAAAAAATGTATATTTGCTTGTGTGCTTCTTCTTGTCGTTCTTCACCACTACACCAGGACCATGCTTTTATTTTTTATTTGCCTTTTTGTCTTCTACTCTACGCTTTCTCTTTTTTGTTCCTTTTTGCTTTCTGATTTAACTTTAACTTTTTCTTTAAACAAACGGTTCTGGTTGAATATCTTTTGTTGTTTTATATTTATGTGCGTAATATTTTTTTGGTGTTTGTTTTTTTGTAAGAGCGCAGCTCTAGAACTTGCAACCACGATTATTGATGGTCAATTGTTACGGTTCAGCAAAGTTCAATACTAATTTAAATTTCTTCCTTTTGGATTTCGGCGTTGTTTAAGGTTTATCTCACTGACTACGACGGCTGACATTCGCTGCCTCATTGACTCCACACATTTGTTCGCTCGCGCTGTTGGTTACTTGGCTGGTTGTTGGGTGGTGGGCCGCTACAACACTATTGCCGCTCTTCGTTGCCGAAGTGTGCCGCACAACTGCTAAGTTGAGTTGTGCCAGCAGCGGCAGTAGTTATTCTCCTTCAGGGGTGGCTGAGTGATGAGCGCTCCAAGCTTACTTGCGGGCATGAGAGCGACAAACGTATGACAGTTTCGGTGCGCTGTAACCAGCGCCGCTTTGACGCTCTGAGTACGCCGTGCTTTGCTCGCGAAATGAGTGCGACTACTATGAGTATATATTTGCTATTGATATTATTTATTTGATAATTTTTTGATATTCTTATTCACTTTGTTTTGTTGTCGTTATCGAATGGAATGGCTGTATTTTTGTTTTGTTTTATTTCAATGATGTTTTTGTTTTATTTGCTTTTACTATTTGTTCGTATGTGCTATGGCTATGCGCTGCAGTTACTATGCAGTGCACTTGAGCTTTTTTATCATTTACTTTTTATGTGCTACCGGATAACCGATTTTATATGAATATTCTGCAGTATTTAAATAACATTACACTATATTTTTAATATTTCTGCCTTTGCGTATATTTAATAAAATATACGCGCGCAATCAAAGAGGTGAGTTAGTGCTTTTGTGTCTAAAAATTTGCAATGAAATGAAGTTTTTAAGTCTGTTTGAAAAATTGCATCAGTTGGAGTTTGTTTGGCATTGCATTGCAGCGTGTTTGCTTTATTTGCTGTTTTTCAGTTGAGCTGAAATTTGTGTGTTGATTCCTGAAAAGATGCTTATTTGCTGCGTAGTAATTTAAAATATTGCTTTTATTTTTGATAAATGAATTTTCCAAGCATCTTATTGACTCTTTGTTCGGGTGTATTCTGTAGCTTATTTTCTACTCGCTGTTGTTTATACATACGAACATATATGCATATGTATGTACATGAGACTTTCCTTTGTCACTCTTCTCGGCGCTTTATCTAACATTTTCTTATTTTTTCGCCAATGTGCCGTACCAGCTGTCCATTGCTGCTTTCTTCTATGCGATGTTTTTATGTATATTTTGTTGTACGTATTTTTTTTGACTATTTTATATCTGCCTGCCAATTACTGCCTCTGTTGCTCCTCACTTCCGCTTTTGCCGTTGTATTGCGTTTATGCGCTTGCTGTAACTTGTATTTTTAGTATGAATTTGTTGCTGCTCTTGAAATACTTAAACGCTTTGGGGCGTATTTGCAGTTTGTCTGTGCTTTTTTTGTTATTCCTTGCTAATTTTTTTAAAATTCTATTCTTGTTTTTCTGCTTCCATTTGAGTTTGTATTGACAGCAAATAAAAATGTACGGCACCGTTGACACTCTACCTTTGTATTTCGCATATTCAGCTCGTGAAGTCTTTTTCGTTGTGGCAATAGCAGATAATTCCTTTCCTCCTCTGGCTGCTTCCTTCCTTCCTTCCGTTCTTCCTTTTCAATGTTCTTGCTGCTAGAATGACACACGTCGTCGTCGTCGTTTTGTGGGTGTATTAAAGGTTTTAAACAAATTATGGCTGCAGGCAGCAGCCTACTTAACTGCTTGCTTAGGGTCCCTATTAGTTTTCAAGTGCGCTAACGTTTTGCTTACTTTTGCAAAATTTAATACATTTACCTACCCGTCAGTACACACGCACTTGCATTAAATTCTTCGCACTGCACTTAATAGCTCATTTTCCGTGACTAAGCGACTATTCCCTTCCGTTTGTGGTAGTTTAATTTATTTATTTACGTTGTTTTGATTTATATTTTTGAATTTTCCGTTTTGTTCTACGACCGCAAAGCTTCCGTTTTGCTTCTTGAGAATGAATATTTAATTTTTCTTTTTATACAACCATGTTATATGTTAGCCGACCGAGTGCTCCGTTTCGTTCGACGTGTGATCGATAAATGTTTTCAACAAAAACAACAATTTCACGAGCTTGTTACAAAGACCATTGTCGCCACAGCCGCAGCCAACGCTACATCTACAGCCACTGGTACCAGCACTGCTGCTACTGTTGCTGTTGCTGTCGCTATTAGTTTTGTTTAGTATTCACCGTCGTCGTCTCAGTTGTCTCAGTCGCCTCCGTTGCCGTTATTAAAGTGTTTGCCCTCTATGCTTGCCTAACATCTCCATAATTTCCCACTGACAAATGAATTTCTGAAGAATATTGTATTGTACTTTTTGCAGTAAAAACTGTCAATTAAAAAATTTGCTGCTCTTTTTGTTTTTTTTTCGTTTTTTTTTCTATTTACGCCGAGCAAACGAAATTATTTTGGACGATTCTGCTCTGTACAAAATGGCTGCTTGATTTTGGTAATGACGTCGTGGCGTCGCCGTTGACCACGCGCTGAAGTCGCTGGCGCTGATTCTCAACCCACCCAAAACAATTTCGATAACTTCTTTTTACGACTATTTAAACTGGATAATAAATTTATAAATGAATGGTGCTGTAGTAGCTAGTGGAGGGGGTCTACCAGTGTTACACTGTACCAGCAGAAAGCACTCTTCGCTCGGTCGTAGCACTGTCGACTGCCAACTGACCTGGCTATAAACTTGACAATGCACACACCTCATCGGAAATGTTCTATGCAGCACTCAAACTGTTATACGAATTCCAAAAGAAGATGGGGATGGACGGTCTCTTTGGCAGCGGAGTAAGGGCACGCATACGTAGCGTCATACCACCAACTAAGTACAAAATATGTAAACGTGTATGTCTATGGGAATTCTTTGTATTTTACTACAGTCAATGCTACATATCTTTCGTTTCCGCGCTCTCACATCAGAGCAAGCGCACTGCGCCGTATTGCTCACGTTGAGCTCAAATTTTGTTGCGGCTGCTGCTACTACTACTACTCATTCATCCACACGGCAATGCCAAGAAGGGCGCTCAATAGGCAAGCGACTTTGTTTGCATTCAAGTTTTTTCGTTTTTTTGTTTTCTCAGCTTTTGCTTTGTTTTGCAAAAAGCAACTTTTGCTGAGAATACATTTTCTGGCGATTCACTTTATAATAAAAACATTACCTGGTAGTGTAGGGTTGAATTATGTAGTATTTTCAGGTATAAAAGTGGTGTGATATCTTGTATGAAAAAAAAAACATTGTGTTGAGCGGAGAGCCAGAGCGCGTGGTTTTGAATGCGTCAACAACTGTGCCGCGAAGTCTGCTAAAAGAAATGGTCGAAGTCGTCTTTTCTCGTTTGCCGTGCAGACTGTGCAAACTGTCAAAAACACCAATAAGCCAATCATTCATCACCGGCATTATGCTGCTGCCCTACATGTGACAACAGTTCTTTCATCACTGCAACTTGTATGCTACTGCCCCTCGAACAACGATATCTTCGCGCTTATTTTGTCTCCCGTTAACTTTCATACTAGTGACGCTTTTTATGAACCGCATGCAGTTAAAAAAATATATATACATAAATATAGAAACAAATCCAACCATGTCGTATACACTCAGTGTATCATATGCTCTATAAAATAAACATAGTGCGCTTGTATGCATGTATATACATATGTATGTATGTATGTCGCACAATAGCTGTAACCAGGCAGAATTGGTTGCTTTTGTTACCTTTGGCAATGGCGTGCCATCGCAGGTGACCGGTTGTGTTGAGAATTTTTCGTTCGTTCATTATTGTCGAGTCATTTTATCTAGTCGCTAATACACTTTCGCTTTGCCTTTATCGCAATTGAGTGGCAATGCTGCAGCAGATTGATACTGTCTTACATGCTAGCGCACTCACATACATCCATGTTATGCCCACTTCCACTTGGCACGTGCTCGTTCGCATTAGGGCAAGCAATCAATGGCGCGACAAGCAGCGACTTCTAACCACCCAGCAGGAAAATGTTTTGGCTGTAGAGTTGTTGCCTGGAAGTAAGAATTAACATTAATCTATGCTCATCTATACAAAGCGAAAAGATTTATTGGCATGCAGTGGGTAATCTCTGGTACAACTGAAAGGGTTCCAACAATTCTTACACTTACACTAAAAAGCTGGATTATTAGCTGACTGTCATAAACTAAGTCCTTTTTTTAATTATATTATATTATCATAAAGATTGGATTTTCTATTGAATTTTTTGATTTTTTATAAAAATATAATTTAAACTACATCAAAAAGGGTCTAACCTGAAATTCCAATTTTGCAGAAAAATTAGTATATTTTTCATGCTATCTCGCTCTCGCTGATATTTCTGAACAGAGACCCGAGATTTATAAAAGCTCGACTAATTTTTATCAAAATTTAAAATTTTGTAATAATAATAAAAAAAAAATATTTCGGAACAAAAAATCGGAATTTAAAAATTGCGTTGGTTCTTGATAACTTTTTCATGGCGGGGCGGTTGGTGCATTTTGTTCATATACAGGGTGGGCCATATAGCGTTTGCTATATCGCGCATCGTGTGCTTATATATCTGAAATTTTGTATTCTCCTTTTTGGGAAATTTGAAAACTTTAGATTTCTAAGATATCTTTGAAAACATATTTGCTCACCCTTTTTATTAAAAAATTAACCCAGGCATATCGCAAGTTTCAGTATTTTGATGCTATTGATACAATTTATTACATTAGATGGATAGATAGATTTGGTTTGAGGTTTGCACTTTGACGCCATGGTCTTTGTGCCCTCTACTCACATAAATCCAAACCCAGTTGCTTCCCCAATTAAACTTAAGATACAGCTGGGTTTGGCTGGGCTTATTGCATTACATTTTTACGCAGATCTTTTAAGTTTAACTCTTTTAACATCTGAGATGAGTTGGTTTTTTGGAAAAAATATTTTTAAAAACTAATTTTATTGATGAGACAACACGATTTTTGGAGGTACTTTCAAATCGGTTAACCTCAGTTAAATATTAATATTTTTCCGAAATATTTTGGCGGAAGTTTTAAAATAAAAGAAATTTTATACTTCTGTACCAATTTCTTTTTTTGTATGGGGTGTGATGCACCCTAATAAAATATATGGCGCATACATTCTTATACATACATTTTGGCCAAGTTCAAACTGGCTCGTACTTGCGGAAAGGCTGCTCATATACTTGTCTAACATTTCATATTACTACTTCAGGGTTTTCCTACAGGACAATCAAATGCACTGTGCTTAGCTACCAACTTTGTTTTTTTAGATTGAATTTTGCTAACCCATACATTTTAACGCCCTTACAGTGGCATCTATGGCGGCGAATGATTGCCGTCATCAAAATCAGTAAAAGCTGCGAGAACAACAGCACCGGTTACTAGCAGCAGACCGACGCTACACAGGCAGCAGCAGCAGCGTAAAATGCCCAAGGCTTATACATAGCGAGACATTTGTGCACTGATGCTAATAGACCCTGGCAACGGCGTATAACAGTTCGGTATAAATTTCGCTCGGTAGCTTGTGGTTGTTGGTGTGAAATGCATTTGTTTATAAAAGTCAATGTGTCTTTTTTTGTGCTCTGTGACTAGTTTCGTTAATTTACTTAAATGATTTTTCTGACATTTACCGAATGCATTTTCATTCTATACATTTTTCACCTTTATTGTTGCTGCAGTTTTGTTATGGCGGCGAGTTTTTGCATTTGCATTTCGCTGCTTTAACGTCATGCAGAATGGATGCGCATTTATGGCAAAGAGATGAAAAGATTTGAGAAACATATATGCAAACAGTATGCAGATGGGTGTGGAACGGAACATACATACATACATAAATATGTGCATATGTAGGTGTAAAGGAAATTAAGAAAACGTCTCTTGTTAGAAGTATAGGGTTTTCCAATAACAGGTGTTATTGGTGAATGGATTGCGCTATCGAGAGATGATTAACGATTTTTTATGGCCGAAATTGGATGGTATTGATCTGGAGAACGTTTATTTTCAACAAGACGGCGCTACGTGCCACACAAGCAACAAAACCCTTGATCTTTTACGGGAACGTTTCCGAACTGTGTTATCTCTCAAAGAGATGATCACAATTGGCCACCGAGATCTTGTGTTTTAACACCTTGTGACTTTTTTCTTTGGAGCCAAGTGAAAGAGAAGGTCTACGCCAATAGCCCAGGGTCGATTCAAGACCTCAAAGATGGAATTAATGAGGCTATCCAGGACATGGGGCAGCCACTTTGCAATTCGGTTATGGATGAAAAGGATATTGTCTTGTAAGCGTGGTCGTGTTGGTCATTTGCCTGCTGTTATTTTCCACTATTAACGGCATACCTTCCTCTTTATAATGAAATAAACATCCCATCATTCATATAAAAAAATAGCATTTTTCTTTGAATATCAAAATAACACCTCTGTTTGGAAAACCCTATACAAGTTTCATTGTCAGTGTTTGAACTTATGCTTCTTTTTTGACAGTTCTCGTCTTTAGGTCAATGTCAGTTAGACACGCGTACTTGCATATGCACACAATGTGCACGCCTGTGATTCGACGCGTGGCAAAGCTACATATTTTACGCGCTTTAAAGCTTTTAAGGCTAACCACTAGAAATTGACTTGAATCCAGTAATTGGTTCCTCTTTGCAAAACAATTGATTTTAAGAATGTCTGCCCTAATTTGAGTTAAACGATTTGATGAACAGAATCGACATGATTTTGTAACCGAAAAGTTCATTTCCTTTTGTGCTGCCATTCTTACTTGGCTGTGTTCTATATGATGTAAGGATAAGCATTTGGTTTATTCGAAATTTTTCTTTTACTTAGTCATCGTTATTCAAAGACAAATTGGCGAGTAGATTTATTTACAAACATATTCGTATTTATAGTATATATATATAAATATTATATATCATTTATATGCGCTATGTATGCATGTGCTACAAAAGCAATTGACATTGAACCGATTGAGTGGGTGAAGAAAAAACTTCTCTCATTTTCTCGCCGTTTCTTATTCGTAATGCAGCCACTTCGTTCGACTGATAGAAACTCCAGTACATTCTTGAATGAATAATCGAAACAATACACACGACAAACAACAAACTTAAAAACAGTTTCCTTTTTGTTTGAATAAATTTGTTCAATACTGATTTTAGTAAGCAGCTGGAGGATCAAATTAAACGCCTGCGCTATCAGTCGACAAACGTGGCCCGAATGGAAGATGAGTCGCACTAAGAGTCTACTTCAATTATGTAGGAAGGATTTAACGACCGTAGTAGGTGTCCTATCTAGGCACTGCCTAATAGGAAGACATACCGGTAGATGGAAGGGCACCATCCAATGACTACAAACTTCTGCAAGTTGTCAGGATGCGGGTGCACGATTCTGTGTAGAAGACGGTTGAGATCGCTCGGTCTCGCCTTTTCTCGACAAACATTGCGGATATTGCGAAACACAAACTAGCTAGTATAGCTTTTTAAAGGCCACACAATGGTTTAGAGAGGGTGAAGTAGAGCAAGGATAGTATAGTTTCGGTGGTTGTTGTTGTTGTTGTTGTTGTTGTTGTAGCAGTATAAACATTCCCCGTGCATATGCGAGGAATGCTATTGAAGTGACAGTCCTCGGCCGAATATATTGTAGTTTCGGCGGAATCACAAGGGGCCTATTTGCGTCGAAGGACAACCACTTCATCTAACCTAACCTAGAGGATCAGTATTCACGACAGTCGGTTAAACGTTGCCGGAACAACTCGGATTTATACGCGTCTAAGGACTTGCTTTAAGGCTCAAAGCGAGCTCACTATGGAAGACTGTCACACATGGACATTGAACCATCTTAGACTTCTATACCCAGTGATTTTGTGATTATCACCCTCCCATTCTCTGCTTCGAAAGGAATTTCCTAATGAAAATCCCATCTGCACTGGAATGGTTTGAAGAAGATCCAACACCCAATACACTTGTTAAGATCTACACGGACGGGTCTAAAATGGACACCGGTGTAGGATCAAAGTTATTTTGCGAAGAGCTTTCTATTAGTGAATCCTTTACACTACCCGATCACTGTAGTGTTTTTCAAGCAGAAATAAACGCTATTCATGAAGCCTTAAAATGGCTAAAGATAAACAGAATATCACCAACGGATATCTGCATTCTATCAGACAGCCAAGCTGCCCTACGAGCCCTGGATGCATCCCAAACAACATCAAGGCGTGTCTTACGTTGTCGCCAATCTCTAAATGAGATGGCCAAGCAATATCATATAATCTTATGCTGGGTTCCAGGCCACAGAGATATACCAGGGAACTGTAGGGCAGACCAACTTGCAAGAGAAGGTACCTGTATGTCAGACATAAGTAATTTTATGGAGATACCTCTCGCAAATTGTAAGCTTCTCATTAAGGACGCATTAATCAGGTCTGCAAATAAAAGATGGATTAGCGTTAACACCTGTGAAATTGCTAGGCAAACATGACCAAGGCTAAATCTACGTCTGTCCAAGAGTATTATAAAATTGAGTAGACTTCAAATCAGGACCTTAGTAGGGGCCCTCACAGGACATTGTCTCATGGGAAATCATGCAAGGAGATTAGGCGTTTACATATATGATTTCTGTCGTAGCTGCAGACATGAGGAGGAGTTAGAAACAACTCAACACCTTTTTTGTACATGCCCAGCTCTAGCCAGAAGCAGGAATCGATTTTTAAAATCCTACTTCTTAACGAATATAGATAATCTATACATTTTAGGTATCAACAACCGTTTACGCTTTGTCAAAAGCTCAGGATGGTTTAATATGGAGAGGGAAATGTAGTTCGGCCCCCGCGGTTCACAACGGACCCATTTCGTGGTCTAAGTGGCATCGTTGTCTCTATGTGCGATGCGGCTGCCAAACATAACCTAACTTAAGGACTTGCTTTAGCGTCATTATCCAAAAATGTTATTATATTTTTTGTGCTAACAATACAACAAAAAGTAAAGTTTTTTTTCTAATAGCGGTCTCCAGTCAATGTCAAACCTCAGTGTATTGTATTTCTGTCATGAAAAAGCTGTTCCCGTTCGGAGTCGCACACTATAAATACGAGGAGGAGTTCGGCCAAGCACCTAACAGAAGGGTATGCGCCAATTATTTATTTATTTTAAAACTAAGACTTAATGACTCAGTTGTAGACGAGGATTTGTACAATCTAATAAAGGTAAAAATTGCGCTTGATTTATTTTCTCAGCAAACTTTTTGAATAGCTTCTCACTTTATCTGAGTCTTTGTCATCTGATCTGCAACATTTTCAACTTTATGCAGGCGAAATTTATTCTTGAAATGGTATTAGAGATTCTCGATGGGGTTCAAGTCAGGCATACATATACTCAGGTCAGTCTACAAATGTTGCCATATTTTTTTTTATCTACGCTGGCATGTTTCGGTTCGTAGTGCTGTTGTGAAACCTCAAAGTAGTTCGCAATGTAAGGGACACAATTATGCCATTCAATCCGTTATTGTGTAGGTGCTGATCCCTGCGACGCTCAATTTGTTTAATGGACTCAAATTCTTATGTTACCGCTAGAGATGGGTGTTTTTATGTCACGCACACAAGGGTCGGACAAAAGTCTGGTTCAAATAATATAGATACATCCAAACAGCTGCATTTTTTTTTTATTATTATTTTTTTTTCATGCAAGTGACGTCATTATCTTGCAAATTCGAACCATTTCGCGCATGGACTTCATTTGAGAAAACCTCCGAATTCAGCCATTAACTGCAACAGTTTCTACCAGATTTTACCAATATCGAGCATCTGTTTCCTGTAATAATACTGAAGCATTCTTTTATTTAATTTGAAATATAATAGTCACTTCTGCTATTTGCATGCCCTTCCTGATTATCTTATAGAAGCTGTGTGTTAAGGCGGTCCATATGTTAGAAAGCCCTGCATCACTTTTCATATTGCCCTCAAAACTGCTCATCCGATGTTGGTCTGTGTTCTTGTGGGAAATTTCATGGTAAAAGCAGATTAGTTCCGTTTAGGCTCCGCCCGCCCAGTCCTGTTTTAGTTTTGCTGCAGCTAAAGCTCTAAGAAATCGACTCCCAGCCAGCTACTGTACAAGTAGTATGTATTATCCTTGCCATTTCTATTTCTTTTCATTATAAAAATAGAACAGTCAAGCAGTAGGACAGCACCAACAAGTAATAAGCATGTGCTTCACATACCTATTTACAAGAAAATTGACACTATGGAAATTCCATGACAAAGATTCGTCGCAAGCCATTTTAACGGCGTTTTGCATTACAAACTTGTAATTTATTTAAGCACTGGAAAGGACTCTACTTGAGTATGGGCATCTAACAACTTTCTCGTATGCTGATATTTGCAACGCTATTTTGCATAAGTGGTTGACTGTCAGACTTACTAATCAGCTTTAAAGGCAAACCATTCCATTGGCTGCATATTCGTAAGCCATTCGAATGATTTGACATGCATGCATTAAACCAAGCGCATATGTATGTATGTATGCATTTGTAGTCAATTTACACCAGATTTGTTACAAATGTCCTCCAACCACTCATTACTTAGGTGGCTGAGCGCTTCTGCAATGCGGTTGACTGCATCGATTTAGAATTTAGTGGCACGTACCATATATGAATGCTTGTTCAAAAGCACATGCATGCTAGGCGTTCCCAGGCTGTGGGAAAACTCACTCCACGTCAAGCGTATCTCAGTCAGAAAGTGTGGTTTTCTCAGCGATTATTTAGTTGCTCATGAATTGCAATTGCGCTCGTTCTATACTCACTCGTGCACTATAGGTAGGAATGATTTGTTGGAAAGTTTGCGTTATACTTTGAATTGTGGCGTAAAATTGCTAATTGGGTTATTGCGACAGCATTACAAATAAAATTATAAACATATAAGGTGGCAAAGATTTAATCACCTTATTTATAATTTATGCAAATAGTATTGGACGTCAATCCTTTTTGACACACGCAATCAATGGAGCGCTAAATGGTCTAAATACAGATTTTCATTACCCAACATAATTTTTTTTAATAAAAAACTGATTCAAAAACAGATTTGAATTAATCTATTCACGTATACTTTGTCTGAATTGCTGCTCTGGCCAATTAAATATTTTAAATCCTTAAAATGGTTTTCGTACAAATAAAATAAATGAGAATTTCGGTAAATATAATTTTTGTTTAGACGTTTAGAGTCTGTTTTTTAAATAAAACACAATACGAAAAATATTTTAATCTTCATTTAGTATTTATAGATCATTAAGGGGGGAATCAATACCGGTCAACAAAGGTCATTCGTTTCAAATATCGTTTCGATTCTTTGCTTTCCAGTGGATTTAGCAGCATTGATCAGTCAAAATTAGTCAAGTCATATAACTTTGGCGTTCAGTTCTCAGATCCATTTCTGGACATCATTTAGTTTTATCTCAAAGAGAAGAAGAGTTTGTTTTCATCAAAATAATTTTCTTAATGTCAGGAAGTTCTTTTTTTGGGCCTTGTTCATTTGCTGGATATCGTAATTTCGATGCGATTGCTGAGTTAATAACAAATTTAGGTCTACAAAAACATAAAAATGCTATCTCAAATGCAATACATGTATAAAATTTATTGGGATTTACGTGCTCTGGTTTATATTTTTTCTTGCAAATTCACTTTATCTGTGTAAGTGAAATTAAGCCTTGTTTCAGCTGGTGGCTTGCACTGGTTTTGTCCGTTCAAAGTTGAAGAGACTTAAAGTACATTTTTCATAGCATTAATCACAAAATTCCAGTCGAGACATGTATTTTATATTATATATTTATACATACATACACTGTTGCCATAATATTAATGACTAAAGAATTTTATTTATTTCTTCTCTAAGTATAAAAAATATAACAAAAAATATTAAATAAAATCAATACAACACAAATGAAAAAAATGAAAAAAATAAAACAAATGCAAAAATTAAAAAAAAAATTAAAAAATAAAAAAAAATGTAAAAATAAAAAAAAGAAAATATAACAAAAATAAAAGAAAATGAAAAGATATAAAAAAATGTAACCAAAATAAAAAAAGAAAATATAAAAAATATAAAAATAAAAAATTTAAAAATAAAAAATTTAAACATAAAAAAAGTAAAAAAATATAAACATAAAAAAAAAATAAAAAAATATAAACATAAAAAAAATAAAAAATAATAAAAAAATGAAATGAAATAAATGTAAAGAAAATATAAAAAATATAAAAATATATAGAAATATCGAAATATATAAAAAAAATATAAGAAAATTAAAGGTTAAAAAAAATATAGAAAATTATAAAAAAATGAATGAAAAGGTGGCGAGTGGAAACTACCGGCCACTGCCTTTTGGGCACTCCCGGCCTAGCCAGAAGTCGACTCGCCCTTCTAGGCTCTCCAACAATTGACAATCTTTCAGTACTCTCGGACCTGAAAATCGAATCTCTCATTAACTTCTCGAAACGAATTAATATCTTGGACCAAAATCTATAGTGAAAATTTCGATTAGGTGGGGAAATAATATAATATATTGAGCTCTAGGGCAACACAACGGACCCAACTTGCGGTCTATGTGCACTCCGTTGCGGGGTCACCCTTAAACCAACCAACCAAAAAACAAAATTAAAAAAAAAAATATAAAAAAATAATAAAAGTAAAAATAAAAATTAAAAAAAGAAAAAAATAAAATAAAACAATAATAAAAGTAAAAAAAAAAATTAAAAAAAAAAAATAAAAATTAAAAAAAAAAATTAAAAAAAAAAAAATTAAAAAAAAAAAGTAAAAAATAAAAAAATTATAAAAAAATGAAAAATGCAAAGAAAATAAAAAAAGAAAATATAAAAAATATATACAAAAAAAAAATATTAAAAAAAAAAGATAAATAAAAAAAAAATAAAAAAAAATAAAAAATATAAAAAAAAAGATATAAAAGAATAAATAAAAATATTACAATATAATATAAATATAAAGACTTTTGGTGGACTCCAGAAATCTCAGAACTTCGCAATCGAACTCGGAAACTCTTTAACCAATCTAAAATAACAGACGAATGGGAAGAATATCGACAATGTCTCAAAGACTTTAAGAAAGCCGTCAGAAGTGCAAAACGCACATCCTGGCGATCATACACTCAAGAATTAGAGAACACTTCAGAAGTAAGCAGGCTACACAAGATTCTTGCATCAAACCCAGTCTCTCCCAGTTTTATCATGACTCAAGATGGAACTTGGACTACTTCAACTGGCCACACTCTTAGAATACTTCTAGAATCTCACTTTCCAGGCTGTGTTGCCAACTTACCTGCACTTCCCAGTACTCTTCAGAGTAATTATGGGAATAGATCAGATCTAATCAGCTCTAATAGCATCTCTACAGCAATACTAAGCTTTAAAAAATTTAAATCACCAGGTCCTGACAACATCATTCCAGCAGAACTTCAAGAAGGACTGGAAATTCTACTGCCTTGGTTAACAAGGATCTTTAACAAGTGTTTAAATCTCTCTTACCTTCCGACAATTTGGAAGAAATCGAAGGTAGTATTCATTCCGAAAACGGGGAAGCCTTCACACTGCAAACCAAACGACTTCAGGCCCATTAGCCTAACCTCTTTTTGCTTAAAGGCTTTTGAAAAAGTCTTGGATGAGCAAATCAAAACCCAACTTCATACTAAGTTGATCTCTGAGGCACAACATGCCTACACTAAAGGGAAATCGACTGAAACGGCACTTCATTCACTGGTGCAAACAGTGGAAACTTCCCTTCACAATAAGGAGTACTCTCTTGTCGCATTTATGGACATAGAAGGTGCTTTTAATAATATTGAACCCAACGCTATTTTGTCTGAAATTGCCAAATTGGGTATTAATTACTCCATCCGAAAGATGATCGAACAAATGCTCCAAAATAGAATAATCACTTCAGAGCTTGGGTTAAGCCGCATGAGAATGTACGCCGTCAAAGGCACTCCTCAAGGCGGAGTACTTTCACCCCTTCTCTGGAATCTCGCTGTAAACAGTTTGCTTCGAAATCTCGAAAAAGCAGGCTGCAAGGTTGTAGCCTATGCAGATGATATTGCACTCTGCGTGTCAGGCAAACACCTGAATACCCTCACTGAGCTCATGCAACGCTCAATCAATATTCTGTCAAAATGGTGCACCGAATGCGGACTAAATGCGAATCCAGCAAAGACAGATCTTGTTCTCTTCAATAGGAAACAACAATCTCCTCCACTGCAAACAATAACTTTAAAAGGGGAATCATTACTTCTATCTGATTCAGCTAAATATCTAGGAGTTATTCTAGATAGGAAGTTGAGTTGGAAATTGAACATCGAAAAAAGATGTAAAAAAGCTTTCATAGCTCTCTATACTTGTAAGAAAGCTATAGGCAAAACCTGGGGTTTTTCACCTCGGATCATTTATTGGATATATACCTCGATCATCAAACCGATACTCTTCTACGGTGTGGTTGTATGGTGGACAGCACTCGAAAAACGGTGCAGAGTAGCCATAATTGATCGAGTCCAAAGAACAGCCTGCCTCCTGATAACAGGATGCTTAAGTACAACACCTACTAAGGCTCTGAATACGTTGCTTCACTTATTCCCCATCGATCTGGCTGGCAAAGCGATTGCAGCGAAAGCAGCGACACGCATGAATGCTATATCGAAATGGAATAAGTATCTTGGCCATTCGGCCATACTGAACAGGGACACTGTTATCTCTTCCGACATAGACTATCATGTAAGTCTTCCATCACCACCCTTGCTATTCTCCTGTTCACTCCCAACTAGGGAAGAATGGAAGACAAATCTAACCGAAATCGATGGCCCTCTGATTATATATACAGATGGTTCAAAACAAGACGGCAAAGTGGGATTTGGAATCTTTTCCAAATCCCCTCACATCAATCTATCATTTAGATTACCCGACTACTGTAGCGTATTCCAAGCGGAAGTATGCGCTATCTGGTATGCTGCGAAAACTCTCTTAGAAAATAGAATATCACTAGAGGATATCCGCTTTTTCACCGACAGTCAAGCGGCCGTTCGAGCACTCAGCTCCTCTTATACCCACTCAGATGTGGTTCGATCCTGTCTCTTATCTCTTAACGAGATAAGTGTTCAGAATTCTGTCCAAGTTATCTGGATACCGGGCCACAGTGGATTCGAAGGTAACTGCAAAGCTGATGAGCTCGCAAGAGCTGGAGCTGCGCAATCAAATATTAGTGACTTACCCACAATCCACATTCCGCTCTCAACATGTAAAATGCTGATCGATCGAGAATTTCACAGCATTGCTGATCGGAGGTGGCGAGTGGAAACTACTTGCGTTACGACCAGACAAATCTGGCCATCCTACAATCTGAAACAGACAAAAACCCTTATAAGTCTTTCGAAACACGAACTAAGGCATATAACATCTCTTATCACCGGCCACTGCCTTTTGGGCACTCACGCACGTCGGCTCGGGGTTCCTCAGAACGACCTGTGCAGATACTGCGAGGACGAAGATGAGGAAGTATCGAGCAGACATTTGCTGTGCAGTTGTCCGGGTCTAGCCAGAAGCCGACTCGCTCTTCTAGGCTCTCCAACAATTGACAATCTTTCAGTACTCTCGGACCTGAAAATCGAATCTCTCATAAAATTTTCGAAACGAATTAATATCTTTGATCAAAATCTACAATAAAAATCTCGGTTAGGTGGGGAAATCATTTAAAATAATGAGCTCTAGGGCAACACAACGGACCCAACTTGCGGTCTATGTGGTACTCCGATGCGGGGTCACCCTTAAACCAACCAACCAATATAAAGAAAATAAGAAAGAAAAAATAAAAACATATTTAAAAAAATATAAAATAAAACAAAAATAAATTAAGGAAAATAGATCCTTCATGTTTTATGAACATTAATAATTCAGTTTTATTAGTGCTTTTGCGTGCAAAAGCTTTAAAATACAAAAGCATTCAAAATGCATTACTCGTCGCAGTTTTATGCCGAACACTTATTACTCAAAAATTTATTGCTAAGCGACTGTTGAACTGCTCTTAAATGAGAAATGCTTTTCAACCGAATTGGCGGATCACAATTTTCAGTTGTTATGCACATACATACATATACATATATATTACATATAAAGTAATACTAGGTTTGTCTAACAAAAGGTCGCTCGTTCAATTTCGCAGGTGCGTTAGCAGCCATTTTGCATTTTTAGTTTGTTTTGTGACAGATGTAAAGGCTAGATGTGTTTTGTAATGAAAAGTTTTTTCAGTTCTCAGGATGCCGTACCAAAAAGTGTATATATAAGTATACCAGAAAAGCGCTGGCGCAAGTGGGTTGAATCTATAATTGGAGAATAGGAGTATTACTTTGAAGCGAACAAAATATATAGTAAATTGATTTGATTCAACGAATATTTTTGGCGAAAAAAAAAGTCAACTTTCTCTTTTTTTTTTTGAACATCTCCCTTATACGAAGTGCATACCTACATACATACACACATATACACATATTCAAGGCCATTAACATGCTTCCTAATTTGTATGCTGTAGTGTTAAATAAATAATTTGCATTTTCACCCAAAATAACCGCCTGCTTGCAATCAATGCTCCCCAATGAACTCTCGATTTGGGCTTAATGAGCCGATAATTACGGCACCGCCGGAGTGCTGCCGGAGGTGACCTGATTAATTGAGAATGCGAATGCATGAAAAGGTATGCAGTAAAACAGCGAATTGAAATTTCACTTTTAACGTGTAATATTCACTTTTGGCTATAAATTATCAGTCAATCGATTTGTTGGCAAAAAGGTACAGCGGACGATACTCGGACGCGAGGCCAGATAACCTCAAGTACACATGAATGCATACAGACATACATATTTTGGTTTTTTTTTACAATATTTTCCCTTAACACTTCGGCCATCATCATCACATTCGTTTTAGTAACAACAATATTTTGTATTTTGGCTCAAATCCAAAAATAAGTTTATAGGTATATCCCATTGCTTTTGTTTTTGTGTTTTGGTTACTGCGACGATGAAATGCAATTGCCACGGTGACGACAGGGTTTGTCGACAAGAGACTTTTGGCCGGCATTTTTCAGTGAGACTTAACCCTGCCTGACCAATGATGATTGTTGCGACTAACCAAGACGCGCTCTTTTTTGCTCGCTACCTTTATTTCTTATTCTTATTATTTATACAAAATGGAGGTAGAGGCAAACACAAATTGTTTTAGTAGTTTTACATTCAGATAAAATAAAGATACAACTTTTGCAATCAAGCGCTTTTGGTACCGTTAATGTCACCGCACCTTAAAAAAATTTAATTTAAAATCATGGTAATTCTGGTGACTAACATTCTGTATAACGGTATAGAAAATATCATGCATTTTGCAGGGTTAAGGTTAATCAATGCCTTCGGTGGGAGATGCTAGAAAATTCAAAGATTTCATTAGATTTGCTGCCGCTACAGATGTGATGAACGGCGGATATGAGTTTGCGGTTGCATAGACGACTATGCACCTGGGCATATTGGGTGCATTTACTAAATAGTTTGTTTTGCAACTACAATCAATACGTATGTTTGTATATATATACATATTTATAATTGTTTGTATGTATGCATGTGCCGGTTGTTTACTTCAAGTATTTAATTAATTGCAATTGCTTACATTGAAAAACGGGTATTGAATTGGAAACACCCACAGCACACAATGGAGGGATACTGTGACTCGTTTATATGTACATATGTATGTATGTATGTATGTATGTATGCATGCATGCATGTCTACAATGCTTTATATACTAATATTCCTCCGTCGTCATTATGTATTACTCGCTTGCGATACATACATACCTACATTTATTCTCCCTTGTCGATATGTACTGACTTGCAACCAGCTCTTGCCTTTTGAAATCAAACTACGCAAATTAGTATTATGTGAGCTATAAGAATCATATATTTCATACTCGTTTGCTATACATACATACATATGTACGAGTATGTGTGTACATCTGCATCGCACATACGAGTGCACTCACACTCACCTACACGCATACATATGTAGGTATCGTGTGCATGCCATGCATCCCTGGCCACTAGCTGTGTGCGCAGTCTCAAATTTCAAGCGAAATATGTACAATTATATTCCGATGACAAAAGCAATATTTTTTTGAGCAAGTCTAACTACAAATTCAACATTTTGTATATCATAAATATTGTCGAAACTTCGATATCTCTTAATAAAAAAACAAAAATGGAAAATGAACTTACGAAAGTTCGTAGCTGCCATGAGAATAAGAAAGGGGCTTTTAAATGTAACACCTAGATGTCTGTAGTGAATAATTCCTGGACGGTACTTGTTTTTCGCGTCAGCTTTCACATTTGTCAAGTAGACAGGTGTACGATTTTTTACGATAGAACAACGCATTAAAATTGTGGAAATTTTTATCAAAATAGTTGATCTTTAAAAACAACATACCGCGAAACTCGTGATGTTTTGGTGAAAATAATCGTCCGAATGAATCGGCAATTCAAAGGTGGGTGAAAAAATGTCAAAGAAACTGGTTCGGTCGAGGGTAGAAAAAGGACCAAAACTGAGAATATTGCCGCAGTAGCGCAAAGTGTTGCTGAAAAACCTTCAATATCGAATCTTGTCATTCTCAACAATTAGGGATTCTTGAACTGATGTTCTCATGGTGGGCATTTAAATGTTGCAATTATTCATCCATAATTGTTAAGAGTCGTATTTTGAATAAAAGTATTGAAACCTGAAATAGTCTAAATTTTTACATATTTTATTTCAAAACCACATCTAGGCGCGTCTTTTGAAAGACCGTTTATGTGTTAGTTTTTTCTGCATTACCACATCTCTACGTTTGTGATAAAGAAAGTGGTATCTCTGTAGAAAAAAGATTTTCCGTTCAAGCTACATAGTTTATTTACACTCGTTGGCAGAAGTGCGTTAAAATTTTTTTTTCAAGTTTTGAAAAAAGAAGTGTTTTTTTAACTTTCATTTTGTTTTTTTTAATTTTCATTGTTTTTTTTTAATTTTCATTATGTTTTTTCTCTATGTTCTGTTTTTTAATTTTTATTTTTTTTTAATTTTCGTTTTGTTTTTGTTTTAATTTTCATAAATTTTTTTTTTTTAATTTTCATTGTTTTTATTTTATTTTTCATTAGTTTTTTTTTTTTAATTTTCATTGTTTTTTTTTTAATTTTCTTTAGGTTTTTTTTTTAATTTTCATTAGGCTTTTTTTAATTTACATTAGGTTTTTTTTTAATTTTCATTGATTTTTTTTAACTTAAATTTTTTTTTTTACTTTTCATTTGTTTTTTTGTAACTTTCATTGTGTTTTTTTTTAATTTTAATATTAATTTTGTTTTTTAATTTTGTTGTTGTTTTAATTTTCATTAAGTTTTTTTAAAATTTTTACTATGCTTCTTTGTTTATACTTTAAATTTTTTTGTTTTTAATTTTCATTTTGTTTTTTTAAATTTCTTCATTTTGTTTTTTTAAATTTCTTTATGTTTTATTTTATTTTAATTTTGTTTTTTTTTTTTTAATTTTCATTATTTTTTTTTTTAATTTTCATTATGTTGTTATTTTAAATTTTCATTATTTTCTTTTTTACTAATAATTTTCATTTTGTTTTTTAATTTTCATTATGTTTTTTTTTAATTTTCATTATGTTTTATTTTTTTAATTTTAATTATTCTTTTATTTTCTAATGTTTTTCTTTTAATTTTCATTAAGTTTTTTTTTTAATTTTCATTATATTTTATGGTTGCTATGTCTTTTTTCTCCATCTTCTCCACATAAAAAAAGTGCAATTTGTCATGTGGCAATTTTGAGCCACTTTAAACCTGCACTTTATGATGCTAAACTTTAATTGGCTGTGAAACTGCGTACTCGAGTTATAGAGTGAACTATATTTTGATAAAAAAAAAATTATTCAACTAAAAAATAAATAAGTAAAAGTAGTAACAACGAGTAAAAACGGGTGGTGGTGTACTTAGTATATTACAGGGTTTCCTATAATAAGAGGGCTTACTTATTTCAATGCTCATAAGTGTGTATGTGTATGTACATGTATGTGGAATAATGTTTATTATTGTGGGCATACATATGTGAAACAACAATTAAGCAAATATGACGAAATGAATATTAGGAAGCTTCAGTTTCTCAAACAATTTGTAAAGCTATCGCGTATTTGTATGTATGTATATATATAAATATGCAAATTCATACATGTGTATGTACATTTATGTACTCGTGTCGTACTGCTATGCATTTCTGTTCACATCCACACGCCATTAATGTACGAATGGTTGTGCACTAGAAGTTTAACATTTTTCATTGTAAGCTCAATGTTAATTGTAGTTGTTATTTAAAATGTATACAAATCTTAATAGACATTTCGGGAAGCTATAATTTTGTTTTGCATTCTGTATGTGTAGGGTGCCTCAAAATCTACGCTATTGTTTGCGATTGTTATTGTAATTATTACAGATAATAATAATAACAACAATAATAAAATAGTGATATGCAATAATTTGTTAAAATTTTTTAAAAGGTATGCATAACGGGGTTATTTCTGATTTATTTTTGAGAAAGTGGTAATGCCTTTTTTATTGTGAATTTAATATTTAAATAAAATAGCAGCAACTTAAATCTCTAAAAATATACATCTAAAGACATACTAATAATTGTATGTAAATAATAAATAGAGTTAGAATAATAAAATAATTATTACTAAAAAAAAATTATAAAAAAAATAATTATATAAAAAAATAATTATAAAATAAAATAGTTAAATAAAAAAAATGATTACAAAAAATAATTATAAAAAAATAATTATAAAGAAAATAATTTTAAAGAAAAATAATTATAAGAGAAATAATTATGGAATGAGTGAAATAATTAAGAAATAAATAATTATAAAAAAATAATAATAAAAGAAAAGAATTAATAACAAAAAAAATAATTATAAAAATAATAACTGTAAAAAAAATATTTGTAAAAAATAATTTAAAATATAATTTAAAAAAATAATAAATAAGTAATTAAAAAAAGTATACACTAAAATTATTAAAAAACAATTATACAAAAATAATTATAAAAGAAAAAAATTATAAAAGAAAAAATTATAAACAAAAAATAATTATAAAAAAAAGTTATAAAAAAAAAATAATTATAAAATAAAATAATTATAAAAAAAATAATTATAAAAATAATAATTTTAAAGAAAAATAATTATAAAAGAAATAATTAAAAAATAATAATTATAAAGAACATAGTTCTAAAAAAATAATTACATTAAAAAACATAATTATAAGAAAACAATTGATTAAAATTAAAAGAATTATAATTAAAAAAAATAGTTAAAAAAATAATTGTAATAAAAAAGAATAATTATAAAAATAAGAATAATTAAAACAAATAATTTAAAAAAAATAATATAATAAAAACAAATAATATAATAAAAAAAATAATATTAAAAATTATAAAAACAAAATACTATAAAAAAAATTATACACAAAAAGTTATAAAAAAGATTATAAAAACACAAATTATGAAAAACAAGTTTATAAAAAGAAATTATAAAATAAGAAATTAATAAAAAAAAATTATACACAAAAATGTATAAAAAAAAATTTATAAGAAAAATTGTGAAACATATTATACACAAAAAATTATCAAATTATTATATAAGAAATTACGAAAAAAAAACTACAAAATAAAAAATTATAAAAAAAAATTATAAAAAAAAAATTAAAAAAAAAAAAAAAATAAAACAAGAAAAATATATATACAAAAATAATTATAAGCAAAATTATAAAAAAAAAAAGTTTTAAAGAAAACAAAAATATTAAAAAAACAAAAAATTAAACAAAATGAATCGGATTCGTTTCAGACACCCTGTGCTTGCTTACCTGGCACAATGTTATATCCTTGTTGTTGTTGATACTCTCATTTGCTCATAGCTTTAAAATTCGTTTTGATTCAATGTGGCAATGAACTGTCAAAGCGAATCCATAAAAACGCTGTCACCTGATTTAGTATTCGTATTTAATAAAAAAATCGAATAATTGCTATCGATTTGTCAGACTTTGCTCATTTCATTCTATTACTGAACGGAAATCGATCTAAGGTAACGGCGTGAATCATTTTGATGACTGCAGTTTGTTAACTAAAACTTACATATAAAATTATTGTTCTGCCAAGTTTTATGGAAGTTTGTAAGTTAATTTTCGAACTCTCAATAAGTTTCTCTCTTTCAGTTTTAAGTATTTGAGAGAGGTGAATATGGATACGCATTCAAAATTACATCTTCTGTTCAATGAGTGCCCGTTGTTTTTGGGTAAATACTCACCCTCGGACAAAATTATGCTCAAAAGTGACATGTAAACAATTGACATATGAGCCGACCAAAAAAATTTGATTTTGCCAATATCTCAAACGCGGTTCCTTTACAGAATACGGGAATTTTTTTGGGGTCTTAACGATTCTATTAAAAAAAAAAAGTAATTGGCGTGCACACTTCTGTTAGGTGTTTGGCCGGGTTTCTCCTGTTATTTATAGTGTGCGTCTTGGTGTGAGGCACGTACAGCTTTAAGTCAATTCCGAATGATTGTTGGTTTTTTATGAGTAGCTTTTTCGTGGCAGTATACAAGCGGAGCGGGGCGACCGCCTTAGGTAAAGACTTTTTCTATCATTTTGTTGTTTCATGTCCGGAGATTCGAACCTACACAATCCCGAAAAGTAGTTACGCATCAAACTATTTACGCGGCCGAATTCTATAGCATGATCAATTTTGTATTCCAATTTGTTGAAAATGAGCCACTGTTATATTCTAGTAACAAGGTTCGTATGAGAGCTGTCTACAAAATATTTTATTTATTTATTTATTCAGATTAATTAAAATTAAAATTGTAATTAATTAAGCACTAGCTGCCAGAGCTATCGACTACAAAATATTTGTATTTTTTTTTATTGCCGGATAAGTGCTCCTCGGATCTCAAGAAAATTCGTGTTCATAAGTTCATGAAAGCACTAATAGGTGTATAACTCTGGAAACAGATCAGTTTATAGCTACGTTTTTCGCGCTTGAGTATTTTAAGCCAATATGATTGTCAGATGATTGATGATACGTTCCATCCCTGCTTGATGAGTGTACACTCTCTGAACTCTTTACCAGCCCCAACAAAGTATTTTTCTGTTTTAGTTTGGGTAGGTAAGGAGCAAATGGGATTATGTGATCTGTTGCCGTAGAGGTATCTGCTTGCGTAGTTGAATATTTGGGTACTTATTGTGGGTATGGGTATTCTTGTATAGCGAGCTCTTAGTTGGAATGAACATCTATTCATAGGGATTGATCGTCTTGATGAGTTTTTTTTTGTGAACTATTCCTATAATACTTTTACTATTTATGTAGATATATGTATGTACCTACTGCAAGTAATAACTAAATCTCAACTAAGAATCCCTGGTATATAAGTGAAATGGTACCTATAAGTTATTTTCCCGTTTTTTTTATACTCACATCTCCTTTTATCAATTTACTTGAATCTGCAGTGTTGCTTAAAACAAAGAATGCTACTTATAATTGTTGCTAAATACTCGCACGTAAAACACTTGAAATCGTTTGATTAAAAAGTTGTGTTAAATGTTTTGTTGATACTTCATTGATTAAATCGATTGATGGTATCCAATTAGGCTGAAATTGTTTTGTGCGATGGGGTCATATCCAGACGCACTTGCGATAGAAAGGGACTTGACGAAAAATATATATATATTTCTTCTTGATTCATTGGTGGTAAATGTGCCAGCATTTTTGACCATTTAATTGGACTATAAAAAAGAGTGTTGACTAATAAAAAAATATGGGTATGCCAATATTCTCATACCAGTCGCTCCACCGTTTTGGGTTGTCTGGTGCTTCTCAGCTGCGCCAGTTGCTAGGCCATTGATTTAAATCAATTGAGACACAAAACAAAAAAAAAAAACAAAAAAACAGATTAGCTATCAATTTGAGAAAAATCGCACAAATAAACAACAAATACAAGTACTAATAAAAGGCAGTGATATTTACTGGTCCACCAATTGCCTGTAAATATATTTATAAAGATATGCATATCTAAGTACAAATATATGTATATGTACATATGTATGTATGTATAATATTTATTCCCTTAGGTAGAGTGAGGCCTGCGTCTCTTTGCTGCGCTTTTGAATGGTGAATTAAATCAGTGATAAAGTTCAACAACAACCAAAGTATCGGGTTATTAATACTGTGGGATTCGACACGTCTTAGCTGAAGGCCTTTGTCGCCCTTATAGAATATTTGTATCTCTATTGACAGACCACCTATAGTGAAATCCCTGCGAAAAGCTACTCTTGTCATAACAGCTGATAGAAAAACTTCACTGATAATGAAAATTAAACCAAAAGTGATATGACTGAGTGGGGGAATTGCCAATCGTTTGTTCAAATATGTACATATTTAGATGGGTACGATAGGCCGGTGCATTTACTTAAGGGGGAAGTCCCTGTAGAAGCCTCAAAATCGGTCATTTTTAAACATATTTTTAAAGGTGATAAAATAATTATATTATTTTGAAGCTTTAACACAACTTTATTTAACCTTTCGAGAGTACAAAAAAAAATGTTTTTTCATTCTTTTTTTCCAAAATGGCGGCTCAGCATCATTTCTTGTGTCGGCTGCCTACGGCGCGAGGTCCCAAACAGCTCTATTTATTACTCTTCATCTATCGATCTGAAACAAAAAAATGAAGTTGGTTTTTTTATAACATATTAACGGAAAGAATAAACCTATAAAATTAAAAACCAAGTATAAAATTAATTATAAAATAAGCCTTTGAAAAAAAAGTCAGAGTTTAGGGCTATTTTATTGACATTTTGAACCCCCAAAAAATAATTTATCAACGCGAAATATCTGAAATTTTAGGTTTATCCTTCCGATAGTAAAGTACAGAAAGGCCTCACCAAACTTCAAACAAATCTCGTCGATAACTTTTTGAGTTACAACACGTGCAGTTTTTAAAAATACAGTTTCGAGTTAAAATGTGTTTAAGGTTTGCGGTACAGGAGCGTGCGGACCGCTCTCTACAGAGTTAATGGACTATAGAAATTATACAATAATATTAGGAATTTCCGCATGAAAATTTGACAGTATATTCTTAAGATACTATACTTTCGAAATATCGAAAAAAATAGATTTTTTGAAAATTTTACATGGACTTCCCCCCTTAAAGAACTGCAAGAATTTTTTCTTTTCTTTGGAGCATTTAAGAATTTTAGTTACTTTTATATAAAGGGTGCTTAAGTTTCAAGGGCCGGTGTTGATTTTGAATAAAATAAAATTTTTTTAGGAAATTATTGTTACAATATTTGTCTTTATTATGATAATATTAGTATGGCTCAATTACGTATGGAATAAAATATCGGCCAAATGGCCGCCGAGACCGCTGGTCCAAATTTTCGACGACGCTGAGGCATAATTGAGATTCTATGCCGTTAATGTGCCGAATTATCTCCTTCCTTAGCTCTTGCATTGTTGCTGGCTTATCGACGTACACCTTTTCTTTCAAATAACCCCAAAGAAAGAAGTCCAACGGTTTCAAATCACATGATCTTGGCGGCCAATTGACATCGCCGCGACGTGAGATTATTCGTCCATCAATTTTTTCACGCAAAAGAGCTATTGTTTCGTTAGCTGTGTGACAAGTGGCACTGCCCTGTTGAAACCACATATCGTCCACATCCATATCTTCCAATTCGGGCCATAAAAAGTTCGTTGTCATCTCACGATAGCGAACACTATTCACAGTAACTGCCTAACGACCGGCCTCATTTTGGAAAAAATACGGCCCAATGATGCCGCCGGCCCATAAACCGCACCAAACAGTCACTCTTTGTGGGTGCATTGGTTTTTCGGCAATCACTCTTGGATTATCATTCGCCCAAATGCGGCAATTCTGCTTATTGACGAATCCACTGAGGTGAAAATGTGACTTATCACTGAAGATGATTTTCTTCACGAAGTGCGCGATATGCATTTTGATTTGAATGCCCGTTTTTATAATAAACCTGAATAATTTTAACGCGTTGCTCGATTTTGTATCTTTCCATGGTTCAAATTGAGTTAGTCTGAAATTGAAAAATGTCAAATGAAATGCAGAAAAAAACTTGACGTGTAGGTGTGGTTCACATTCCACATCGGCCCTTGAAATTTAACCACCCTTTATTAGAAAATTATTTTAGATTTGCTTTGATGAAGCTGGGGTTCTTTAAATTAAAAGTAGATACCGGAAATAAATTATTCGTACCAAAAAATACTCCGGCGCTCAAAGTTGACTTTAACGCATAGCTGGACTAGATGCACTTTTTTTCTTATAATTTTATGTGACAGCCGCATCCGCATACGATGTCGAAAACAATGCTTCCATGGAAATTGACCCACCCTAATGTATTTATATTATTATTCAATGATAGTGCTACAACTAAATTTAGACTCGAAAGACTTTGCTTTGACAACTTTTTTTATCATTCGGTAGTTCGACAAAATAAACAATAAATTCTTAGGAAAAGTGTGGAATGGAAAAAACCGACAAAATGTACTCGTATAGCGTGTGGGTGGATTTTCGTTCGCTTGGTCAACTAATTTTTGTTTTTCATGTTTGTTGTGGTTGTGGTGATATGGCAAATGTTTTCTTTTGCAGTGTTCGTTAAGTGTTTGGCTGCTATTTTTCTTTGGTTGTTGTTGTTGTTATGTCATTGCCTATTTTGTTGCCCTCCAAGTTACCTTGTTTGCATATTCGGCTCTTGGCTACTGTTAAATTTTTGGTCTCTTGGTCACGGTGTCGATGTGTTCTGAGTAGTAATAGTACGAGGGTCGTTTGAAAAGTCCGTGCAAAAGTAAATATTACTTAATTGTTTATTTATTTTCCGATATAGTTTCCTTTTCGGGTTTTTCACTTCGTCGAACGCAGTTCTAGTTTGTTGCTACAGGATTTGTCCAAATCTAAAAAATAGCCATTCAGCAATCACCTCCTCGTTTGAATAAACATTTTTTCCCGCCAGCCATTTCTGCGAATTGGGGAACAAATAGTAGTCCGAGAGATCCAAAGGAGACAAGTCTGGCGAATAGGGGGGGATGTGAAACAAGTTTGAGCCATATTTTCATTAATTTTGCGACCGCAATTGCTGAGGCGTTGTTGTTGGAGCAGCATAAACATTCCCCATATATTTACGGGGAATGCTGCTGGAGTGCCAGTCCTTGGCCGCATATATGTAAATCTGCGTTGTTCCGGGAACGTAGAGCCGACTGTCGTATGAACGACGTTGCGTTGTCCTGGTGGAAAAGGGAATCACTCGACTTCCTCGTTTCAAATGAATGCCGAACTCAAAGCAATAGACTGATCTGGCTGAATTTTGGTGCGTGTTCTTCCAAGAGTTGCTACTTACTAAGCATAACCTCCACACGCGCCAATAGTTCCATCACTCTGCCTTTGAATGGACTTTTCAAACCACCCTCATAGTAGTAAATATACAGCTGCGGTCAAAATAATAGTAGTGGCCACATAGTGAGTAGGAAAGAAATGTAGAAGAAGTAAGATTTTTTTTGTTAAATATTTTTGTTGTTTTTATTTTAAAGAGTTATGACTGTTAACAATAAAATCATGAAAGTAAACTAAGAAAAATAATTCTTTATAATGCCATTAGAATTAAAGTTCATAGTAACTTTTGCATACGGACGGTCAAAAAAATAGTATTTTTGATTTTCTTCAATAAAAAAAAAGATTAAAAAAAAACTTTTTCCATTCATCATTAAAGGAGTAGATCATCCTTTGTTCGATATTACCACAACACATCACCTGCAACACATCGAATTAACGAGATTTTCTCATCGTTCCTTAGATATCGTTTTCATGCCCACTCTACACTTCGCCAAAGCTGATTATTATTTGTTGGATGAGCAGCAGCAACTGCCTCCTTCATATCGCACCACAAAATCTCTATTTGACTGTATTTGACGAAATTAGTAAACTCCTGTAAAGAAGAGATCAAATCTCTTGGGTGTGCAATTTCTCTGATCTGGGTTCCAGGACATAGGCACATAGAGGGAAATGAAATTGCTGATGAGCTTGCCAGGAAGGGGACTGAATTGGCCTCAGAGAGCTCCTACCCGGTCTTCGGCATCCCCGTGACAGTTGTTAAAGGTAAACTGCACAAATTATTTCTCAGGAAAGCGCAAAAAAGGTGGCGCTCCATTTCTTCATGTGCTATTTCGAAAACCCTTTGGCCGCAATAAGATATACGAAGGACTCAGAAAGTTCTTTGGACTCCTCGCCATTCAATTACCAAACTTGTAGCTGTGTTTACCGATCACTGGACGATGGGCACACACGCGGAAAAGCTAGTGTTACTATTTAACCCCCATTGCAGATGCTGTGGGGACCTTTCAGAGAAGGAGACTGTAGAGCATTTTCTCTGTAAATGTCCGGGTTTGATAGCTAAACGACTAAGGTCACTGCGAGCTCCTTTCTTCGACAGCCTGGGGCAGTGCGCCAACCTAAATCCAATCAATCTTCTCCATTATATTAACAGCTCTGGCTGGCTGCAGATATCTGCCTGTTGGAGGTCTTGCAATGGTATCAAAACGGCGCTTTAGTGCTACTTGAGCAGTGTCAGACCAGCACTTCAAACATTTCATCTACCTACCTACATAACTACACAATTAATTGATTTTCCACAATTAATTGATCTTCAGCAATTAATTGATCGCCCACTTGTTTCATGTTGGGATTTATATTTTAATGCGTTACAAACCATCGTTGGTGAGCAGCCCCTTTCCCCTTCGGAATTAATTTTTTGATAAGGTTGCGCTGTTTAGCGGTCCCATAGCTGAAAATTTTTCAATCAGATTTCACCGAATTACATGGAAATATGTAAAAAAATGCAGTACTTACCTTTTTGTAAGTTTTTTACACAAATTAAAATTTTTTTCGCAGTTCCTTCCTTGCACTTCTATTATTTTGACTGAGTCACTAGTCAATAGTCTCGAAAATGAATGAAATTACGTCACCAAGTGTTAACGTATACAGTTATAACGGCACTTTTTTATTAAACTCTGTCTATATAACAGTATCTTAAGAAGAATACAGCACAAAGAAGACAACGAGAAAAAATAGAAATATTAAACTATGTGGGGTAGGAGCACTACTATTATTTTGACCGCAACTGTATATGCATGTGTGTTCTACGCACGCTGTGTGCTTAATATGTGTGACACATATTGGCTGTTGTGATATTTCTATTACTTTTTATTACATTATTTGGTTTTGTTGCTTCATTTCGCTGGGGTTATGTCATTATATTGCTTTGTTATTGTTTTGTATAAATTTGAATTTGCTCATGTTTTCAGTTAATTTGCATTTGTTTAATTTTTTTTTTTAATTTTTTTTATTTTAATTTTTATTTTTTATTTTTTTTTTTATTGCTTTGTTTGGTTCTTGACAATTGCAGCCAGAGGAAATACTTTTTTTAGTACGAGTTCAATGCAGCTCAGTTTTTAAATGAAGGTTAGATTAGAATTGTTAAACAGGGTTAATTGGCAGTGCATCTACTTTTAACGACTTGGAAAACTGACTATAATTTTAGATAACTTCTTTGAATCAAATATCTGAAATATCCTTACAATTTTTGTTCGGCTCTTAAGTGAATTTTGATGCACAAATTGGCGCGTTGGTATTGCGAGCAGTTCTCTCGATAGTCTCGAAGTTCCACGAAAAATTGGCTAAACTATCTTACTTGGACTAAGAAAACTCTGCGAGAAACTCTCGATAGCCCATTACATACCGAAAAAGTCGCAGTTGCTATATTTTATAATACTAAAAAGTGGACAGACAGGCAAATCTTACGTTAAAATTTTATTCTAAATACTTATATCCATCGTCTAAGTGCTTAATGATACGCCAGGCTCCGCATGCTATATAACGCGTTCAATTTATTACTTATTCGAGACTTACTTTTCGTGACTGAATCATCTCAGGAAATGTAGCCTCTTAAGTCATGCGAATTTACTTCTTTGCACTACTTTTTATGGAGGTACTGTGTACATCCCGTCACTGGTCTATGCTGATAAACTATCCAGCATTGATGCCACTCCACTGGAAGTCGAGGAATTTAAAATGATGACTGATGCCTTGGATCCCAGAATTTGTACGTTAGCAGCTGAATGAAGCTGGTTACAATAGGAAGGTCGAATGATTTCATTAGAAGCAGTCAAGGGTGATTTATGAACACTAAATTCAAGCTGAGAAAATGTTGATCGTTTGATTGATTTCGTTGCATATTTAATTTTGAGAAATCAGAGTGCGTGAAACTCAACAAATATTAAGGCTTAGGCAAAAGTGGCAGTTAGTCTTTTAAAAGCAACTCACGATCCTTTGTGATGCAATTCACCTGTTACTCCTCGTTAAACCATTTTGTTTTCAGTGCAAACCCAGTGTTATATCCCTAGGGTCATCAATATCATTTAAGAACGCGTTGAGTGAAAGAATTTAAACTTAGTTGCATGCCACGCCGGCCAGTGACAAAGAAGCTGTCTGACAGAAACTCCCTCCTCCTCATTCGTGAAGCTTCTGCAATAGGAGGGGACATACCTACAATCACTACACCAAGAGTGAGGTGAGTGGTAGTGCTCTCTCTAGCTAATTTGTTTGCCTTACAATTCCCTGGTATGTCACTATGCCCTGTACCCATATCAAGTGGAGGCGAAAATATTCTGCCATCTCGTTAAGAGTTGCTCGGTATGTGCGATCAGTGATGGAGTTAGTGAGAATCCAACCAAGAAATTTAATTGCCGTTTGGCTACCAGAATAAATATAGATTTCTCTAAAGGTAGTCACATTTTTGCCTAAACAGACAGCTAACTCATTAATGGCTAGAATTTCAACCTGAAATATGCTACGAGTACAGTGTTCAGGAAGGCGAACCGAAACGCTTACTTCCGAAACGCTACTCGCTTTTTACGGTAGACGCAAAGCCAACTTTATCGTTAATCAGTAAAGAACCGTACATTTTTTGCGACCAGATAGATTGTCAACTCACTCACGTGTAGCTGGAATTCTCATACTGAATAACCTGTTAAAATATGGTTCATTCAAACAATAGAGTTGTTTGGACCCTGATCGAATGTTATTGCCGAGTGTCCAAAATCTAAATCGCGCCATTGAATAGTTGCGGCGAGCCGAGCAGCAGTCTTAACTGCATTCTATTTACCAACCAAGTTTAGAGAGCTAAGAAGAAAAGAGTATTCGTATTCAGAGCATCAGAGAGAGTGTGGTTCTAAGAGCGCCGCTGATACATATGAGCGCCATACATTAAATTTGCTTCAGCCTGCTTCTAATCATAGTCTTGTCGAGAGCCAGATCAGTCTTTAATTCCATAAAAGAGGGCCCATAACGTCTGATAGGAGGTCTGATAATGGTCCTATACAGCTAGTGAGTGTTCTTCAGAGAAAGACCCCACCTATGCCTTATGGACTTTTTGCAAGAAAATAGAGCTAGAGTAGCTTTCCCTACCCTGTCTCTATATTCATGTTCCAATTTAGTTTTTTGTCGAGAATTGCAACCAAATATTTGATGGTGAAAACTATGCAGCTTTTGAAAACTCTAACCTTAATCCTAAATAAAACTCTCAATGAACAGTCAAGGACACTTTCGTGCTGATTCCCCTCCAAATTAAAGTATGGGGTTTACCCATAACTGAGGAAAACAATTTTACAAGTGTTTCTTAGGAGGAAACAATTTTGTTAAAAAAAAAAAAAATTGCCCTATTCTTTACTGTTATTTGGTGCCTGCCATACAAACTCATCCATTTATTCTGTTATCTGAAGACTGACACTAAATCAAAAAGTTATCTCACTTAATAATTCAGCGTTAGTGTTGATTTGATTACTTTTTGTGAAGGTATCGTAAAATACTTGTAATAAAAAACGAAAAAAACAAACACTTAAATTGGCACTTCAGTAGACATTTCTTTCTTCCACAATTAATTAGCACTCAATAGTTTTAATTAATAATTCTATTTGTCTGCCTTTTATATTTTGTAAAACCAGCCTGAAAAGTGTACAGTTGTTAGAAATGAATCCTTTTGAATTTGTTTTTGATGAAAAACAAAAAGCTTTTTTAAAATGAGATCACTTCGAATAATTGAACCCGGAAATAAAAGCCATATAAAAGAAAATCGTTAAACAAAGGAACTAAGTAATATGGATATATCTATCTCTGTATGTGTGTATGTATGCGTGCATGCCACGCTACATCATCGTGGGCTCTTTTATTTGCGCTCTGTGTTTTGCCAAGTCTTTGTGGTGATGCAGTTTTGAAATAAAAAGTACGAGTATGACTAATCGCGATTGCATGACAGCACTGCAAAATTTGTACATTTCATTTTTTATTACATTGCGTTTTTGTTGCACATAGTTTGGATTATAGTAAATGCAATGAGCTCTGGAAAGCATTCACCTCTTTGAAGAAAAAATATCTGGATTAATCAGATCACAAGGCATTTGACGCCTTGGCTGGCTGGCTGCATTTACTTATCAAATTTGGAAATTAGAAAACAATTTATAAGAAAATAAAGAAGTGGAAATGGCTATTTTCTTTATTTAAGCTTCTAGCCGCGAGATCGTTCTGGATACAGGTAGATGGGCGGCGCACGAGCGAACTTTTGGTGGATCTAACATAGTCTTAGTTCTCGAATTTGGTGGATTTCTGCTACTCACTTTTTATAGATATTTTTTTAGGATTTTTTTTTATAGTGTAAAATAAAATGTGATCGGTTTTGATTTTATAAAGTAACTGTTATTATTGTATTATGACTTTAAATAGTATACAAAAACAATTGTTTTTTTTACATATTTATTTTTGTAGTAGTGTGGCACCAAAGTAAGCGTCTTAAAAAAAGATAGGTTGCTTGTCAACAAGATGTTGCTCTTCAGGACATCTGAAATGAAAAAGTTAAACTGATTATTATTCTGTAGGCTTGCCTACAGAACTACAATGCAATTATGTTATAATGGAAGACTATTTAATGTACAAAATGGCGGACTTCTGAAATCAAAGGTATGTTTTTCGGGCTGAAAAGAAACGAAAGTAGTACCTAAAGACAAGCCTACAGAATATTAATCAGTTATGTAAAAAAAAGTGAGACAATAGCACGGTAAAGACATCCACCAAATTCGAGAGCTACGACTTTGCTAGCGCCTCAAAATTTCGCCTATGTAAAAAACAAAAAATCCTAAAAAATATCTATAAAAAATATCTATGAAAAATTAGTATTTGACCAGACTACTACCTTAAGTGTCCATGCAGTGAGACTTGGGATTGCTTCAAGTGCTTTCTGCAGAAGCTGTCTGAAGGATGAGGTAGAAACATCTCAGCACCTTCTCAACTGCTCTGCTCTCATCGGGCTAAGATGTAGATATCTGGGCTCTCACTAGCAGCAGAACAAAACAGAAATATGTAAGAAAACAATTTTCTAAATTTTTGTTCACTCATTTCTTAAGAAAAAATGTAGATATATAACATCTTTTGATCGCTTAACGGATTCTCCGGATATTAACATTTTTTATAATATTCCTTTTTTTTCTTGAAACCAAAACCGGTATTTGAAGAACTCCGTGACAGAAAAAAAATTGTTTAGATTTTCGTACTCAGCTACCGATTTTAGACCGGAATGGTCTGGTTCTTGGGTAAAAAATTTATTGATTTTTTGGTAAGCCTGTGTAATTTTTTAGAATTTTTTATTTATAAAAATTGATTGCTACGTGAAGTTTTTGGTTGGTTTCTGTTTGATTTTTCTCAAATAACCGATGTACCGTTTTTTATGCCATCGTGATGTAATTACAGTGGCTCAAAAAAGAAATCGTACGAACTGAGTTTGCATGATCGACTTTAAAAATAGTACCATATAAATTGTATGCGCAGTCTTTAAATGGAAATAAATATTAATTAGGACTATGAGTCAACATTTACCGACTGCTTAAATGGTTCACTTTTTTGTCGTTTTGGCAATTATCAAAATAATTGTATTTTTCTTTTTTAACATAATACGAAATTCAATCGTTTACATTTAGTCGCGTTGCCAACATACCAACAAGCGATCAGCTGTTTATGAATACGTATTAAACCTGGCTTACATTTGTAAATATTTAGTAGAAGTGTTCATACCTATATTCGTTATTCGGTAAATTAGTAAAGCTTATAAAATCTTAAAAACCGTATCGAAGTACTACTAAAATGTAAAGTGCCGCGAATAATTATAAAACCTCTCTTTTAACTTTTAGGCATATAGAGTAATAGGGTTTTTTTATAACCTACTGTAAATGATTGTGAGAACATTTACACAATTGCAGTTTTCCATGGAAAAGAATTTAAGGGGACCCGGTGGTCAAGAGCTCGAAAATTTAGGATATTTTCAGGATTTTCTTACAATAAAAAAAATTGAAAACCGATATTTAATTTTTTAGGCTGTTTAAAAATAATACAAAATGGCAATTGAATTGGCAGATGGAATTTGGGGGGCCTTATGAATTTCTGATTTTTCAAAAACCCTTTTTTAAAAAAAATGGGGACCCTTTAAAAAACACCTTTTCCCCCTCTTTTTTATTTGTTTTAACGTTAAAGTTTGACGAAAAAAAAAAACATATTGATGTCTACCTGTTTTTCGGCCGACGCACTCTCTCGTCCATACGCTATAACTCGTAAAATCAATTAGATAGGGAAATATCCTTTTGTCTACACATTTTTAAGACCTTAAGGATGAAAATAAAGCAATACAAAAAAATAAGTTTTTTTGGTCGATTTTGGCTAGAACCTCCCCTTAATCAGTATGACTGTAGCTATGTCCTGTCCCGGTTTTGAATTTGACACTCTAAAAATCGGGGGTTTTTTTCAGTTTTTTAATAAAAAAAAAAAACGAAATAATTGAAATAATAATACGATTCTAGGACGGGTGCTAACCATTGATGTTGTAAACAACATATAAAAAATTTCAGACGATTCGATTTATTATTATTATTTTTTTTTTTGACAACACCACGTCGAAAAAAGTCGTTTCGCGATAAATGAGTTTAAAGTTTGAGGTACAGGAGCGCGCGGACCGCTCTCTACCTAGTTAATGGGCCGTGGAAGCTATAATATTGGGAATTTCCGCATGAATATTTCACATTATATTCTTGTGATACTGTACCTTCGAAATATCGGAAAAACAAAACTTCGAATTCTTGAAATTTCTAGGCCACCGGGTACCCTAAATTTCAAAAACAAACAATTTTAGACCTTAGAAACTATAGAAAGCACGAAGGGATTCCGCTTGTGAAATTAATAGGTTAGGGGTATGTTTTGTTAAAAATTTGATAAGGCGTGGTCATAAAAAGTATGCCAAGAATAAGCACACAGATTTCCTGTGAGAAGATTTTGCGGCCAAAATATGTGCTTAGATTAGAGAAATGTTTGTCTACTAGAGCTTCTGCATCTAAGGTAGTAAGCAGGCAAGAAGGCTTAACCTAAGAAAAGTCAAGTAAGTTGTCATTTTAGTGCTTCAAGAAATTTGGTAGTGCATTTTTAAAACCATTAGTATAAGCAGAGCAATTCGAAGCCATTTTTAAAACGGATACTGAATGAGCCAAGACTTAAAAAATTCATACAAAGACTAACCATTTAGACGCTCGTCATCTTCAGCGATGAAAAAAAATTCAATTTGGATGGCCCAACAGAGAAGCGGTTAATATTAAAATTATGTGATGTTCTGGGGAGCATTAAAAATTACAAGAAATTGGTTTTGGTGTCTGGCTGAATGAATGCTTTGGCTTATCAAGACACACGCACTGTTTGAGTACGTTTATTTATACGACCAACTGCAGACAAGTTGTTTAAGAACATTTGTATCACAGTTTTATAACGTCTCAGATTTGCGCCTCGGCAGAAAGCTTGCGGGGAATCCTGACAAGAAAATGTTGTATATGTATATATAATTGGCGCGTACACCCTTTTTGGGTGTTTGGCCGAGCTCCTCTTCCTATTTATGGTGTGCGTTTCGATGTTGTTCCACAAATGGAGGGACCTACAGTTTCAAGCCGACTTGTTATGAGGAGCTTTTTCATGGCAGAAATACACTCGGAGGTTTGCCATTGCCTGCCGAGAGGCGACCGCTATTAGAAAAAACTTTTTATTAATTTTTGATCTTTCACCGAGATTCGAACCGACGTTCTCTCTCCGAATTCCGAATGGTAGTCACGCACCAACTCATTCGGCCACGGCGGCCGCCAAGAAATCAAACAAGAAAATTTTACGATTCGGAAAAGTGGTCCATTGAAAATATCGCTGAACTTAAGGAAAATACACCAGCGCGTGGAAAGAAATTCCTACTGACAATATTGTGAGCTTCGTTCAAAATTTTCCTAGTCGAGTACTGGCCGTGATAAAAAGCAAAAATTATCCTAAATTTATAATAATTCACAGGTTTGCAAATATAGGCCGTAATTTTTTTTTTATTTAAACTGAATATTTATATTTATTTATTTTGTATTATATTTTAATACCTCCTATGAAATAATTTCGCATTATTTGTTCTTTTAAAAGTAATGAAAATAGGGGAAAAAATTGCTGCCACATTATAATTATGTAGTATGAACAGAGACGCGGGTATGCCAAAATGTGCGTATTTACTGTTTGAAAATTATAAAAAACTAGAACTATTTGCGACAAGTAACGAGCAGCTTGATTTTTGTGGTGGCGGGTTGGGTATTCGATATGCTAATTGATGCTTGGAAACAGAAGATCAATTTGAGTATTGAATTGCCTTTAAAATATTAAGTGAAATGAGAGTAAACTCTTGCTCATCGGCCAACAAAAAGGCTGAACAATTGCCGACTCACAGTTGGCGTTCGTGTTTTTATTGTTGGGAAGCTTACAAAACGATATGTTGTAAACAAACTAATTTAACTCAGAGAGTAATAAAGCTACAGAAAGGAAAAATATATGCATTCTATATAAATATGTACACATATACATACATACATACATATGTACATCCATACAAATATCGAGTGCCATAAGAAGCAAATGAAAATAGAGCAGCAGGCTGGTGAGCAGCGATCACGCAACGCCTCTCATATTTTAATTGATATCTATGTATATGCATATGTATGCATGAGAAATAAGCAAATTCCTATGCCACTTTGGTTAGTGTAACATAAATTTAGAGCATCTGATTGTATGGAATTTTAATGGGCAATACCCCTCATACTGAGTGAAGTATGACAATTTGAAAACTATTCATACGCGTGCTTTATTTGGGCCATTGCAAGCTACTGGCTTAATCTTGGTAAAATTAAACGATTTTTGCGATTTTTCTCGTGGCACAAATCACTCTATAGAATCAGCTGCATAGTAGTGATAATCCATCCAGTCTTTTAGAACTTGAAATGATTTTTATAAAAAACTAGCAAACCCCAAATAGAATAGATATGGTTTAGAACAGAAAAGATATGGTTTTCATATTATTTATTTCATATTTATTCAAGGGCTTTGGCATAAACAATATTTTTTGTTTTTCTATTTGTTTTTGAGTAAATATAAAATAGGTATAAATTGAAATTGAATCAGGAAAAAAGAAGATTGTTTTTTTGTTTTTGTTTTTTCGAATCAACGCAAATGAATAACTAAGAAACAATCGTCTTTTTTCCTGATCATCCATGAATTTTTCGTTTCAATTTATATGTTTTATTAAGCATTGGAGCTTTTTTAAGCATTATCCATTTATATTTTTCAAAAAAAAAAAAAAACGAAAAAAAATTTTTTTTTCACAAACACATAATTTCATTTGAACATTCGGATTTCACATTAAATTCTCAAATTTCGTAAAAGATTATTCACTGTTCCAAAATCCACTCCAAAAAAATTTACAAATAATTTTTACACTTTGCACTTGTCAATTTGACAGTTCAGTTCCGCTCCAAGCGTTAAAAAAATAAGCGACATTATGGCTGGTTCAAAAGAACGCTGTATCCGTTGCCAGTGTGCCAAATTACAACCAAACTTTACGAAACCCATTTTCAATACTTACTTAACAATGTGCATAAGTTTGGTTTAATTCGGTACAAAGACACGGTGGGTCCACGTTTTGGCGTATATTTCGAGACCCTAGCCATCAATAGGTATGAAAATTACCCCGTATTAAAGCACTTATCAACATCTTTCATTTGATACCTATATTGTACATAAACAATCAAAGGTTACCCGGGTCCACGTTTGTTTTTGAAGACCAACCGTCGGCTGATCCAAAATTTTACACAAGTGTTTTTTCTTTTACTGCTTTCTAGATAAAACTACTGCAATTTTGTACATTTACAAAGTCACTGAGTCATCTTCATTACTAAAAAAAAATAGTAAAAATTGAGCGCTACGTGAATACATTTTTCTGTTCTGAGCACTGATTTTAGAATTGAGCTCTAGCGATTTGTAACCGTCCTTTGAATGCACTTCTACAAGGTGGCGTCGTAATCATGAATTTTGTTTTTGAATAACTTTTTTACTAAAAAAAAAACAAAAAAAAATTTGTGTGACGCAATCTTTATTTTGATCTTTACACGCTCTATTGCTGTATACTGCAGCTGTCTAGTTCACAAATGTCAAATATGATTGACGTAGGTACGAGGTCCTTCGCAAAAATTATAAATCTTCCGAAAGGGTGATTAATTTTGTGCCACTTTGTAGATATTTTTTTCATTACAGTTTGCTGGTTAGACTTGTATTTATTCCTGTCGAAGTTTGTATACATCTAAAATACCCGCTATTAACAAAAGTAATGGTAATTTTGCAAAAAAAAAAAAGCTATTAAAATTCATACCTCTATGATGCAATTTAATAAATTTCATTTAATTTAATTTTTGTGTGCGAATTCCCAAAACAAAAATCTTTAGTCAGGATTATCGAGAAGGTACTGTACATGCATCTGCTCTTTAACCCTGCCCCCAATGGACATCAAGTTTGCATTACTTTTCTGTATTTGTTACAGTTAGTCATTAACACATCTGCCATGCTTGGGCAATGTTTGTGCCAGCTACTTCCATTCTATTTTTGTGGCCTTTGTTAATTTGAATCTTGCATATGGATCCTTTATCGCTTACCGATTAGCGACTGCGTGCTAGTCATTCAAACTTAACTAATTGCAATTTAATTAACATCTTTAGTGGCGTAGATGTTAGAGCAAGCGCCGGCTCATCATCTGGATCATATGATGCGCTGAGCACTTCGTGTAATTTTCTGTATAAATTGCAATTATGAAGCTTTTGCTAAACTCGCTTTTTTTTTTTAAATAAACTCGCTATTTTTTTTAAATAAACTCGCTAATGTCGTCTTTTGTTTAAAAATTGTCAGTATTATTAATTTTTCTTTATTTTGGCTGTGATTGTGCTGCCATTGTGGGGGGTGTGGCCTTTTGTTCCTTTGAAAGTTAAAATTGGGTTAAAAAGTAATATCCAATAAAAGTCGAGAAACAACTTCAATTGTTTCAAGAAAATTTAGCACCGACAATTGCTAATAAGAACTTTTTTTAGTATTTCCGATTAACGGCGACAATTTTAAAACTCGAGAAAATTTATGATCCCTCCATATAATAATAAGGCAAAAAACGATAATGCGAACATACATACTTGCGTGGCACACTAAATCCATATGTACATACATACATACATATATACAAACCCATGCACAGAACTATGTGCCACGACATGTATACAACCCATTACCTCTAATTTATCTTTGGAAATTAATCAACAGGCCGTACTAAATACAAATATCGCAAATGCCTTAGATAGTACTAATTGATAACTAAGCTATGTACATATGTATGTACACTTATGTGTTTGTTGTTATTATTTAACAATTGACATGTGATACTTAAGAACATAAACACTCCAGATCGTATAGGAGTTCTTGTGATTTCTGTGCCAGTCAAGTCAAGTGCTGGTGGCAAGTGAAACCAAGGCTGTACAAAAAGCAATAAACGCGACAACGTCTTCCAACGCCTGACGACTAAACTCACTCATAATGGCCGACAATTAACTGTACCACGAAATGAAGCGTATCAAAAATTCATAATTTTATTTAGAGCAATAACAAAAGATTGCGTAATAGACTTTGTACTACACATTGTTGTTTTTGTTTGATAGTTACACTTACTCAATACCAGTTGCATGCGTGCTAAATGAAAGAAAAGAAAAAAAAAACTGAATAACCAGAAAAAAATAAAACAAGTTTTGTTTTTAATAAAATTATATGGGTGATGAAGTCAAAGTCTCAAGCATTAGTGATAATAAAAGGGTAAGCAGACTAGGGCCAGTTGAGCGGTTAAAATGCATGCAGTCAAATTATATTATATTGTAAAATAATTGCATAATAAATATTCACCTTTACGGCAGTTGGTGAAGAAAAGTGGTGAACTAAAATCAGAAATTTCAAGGGCACAAGTTGGTGGTTTCTTGTAAACAAAATATGGAATTAGGAGGCGAATTTTAGTATTTTTGTGGAACATTTTCTTTTAAATTGGATTTCATAAGCCAAAGTAGGTGCAGAAAATGTGAGGCAGCAAGATACTGGATCCTGTTATCTGTGTGTGTGCTCAGCATTTATCAAGCTACAACTTGGGTTCGCTGGGAGAAGCGGAATGCTTCCCAGAACTTTGACTTGGTCATTGAAAAGTCGCCCATAAAACCTGTATTCCTACGACTGACTTTATCAGCAACCAAAAATGTATGGGGAATGTTTTATGCTGTTAAGAAAACAACCATAAAGTTTTCAGGTGGCTTCAGAGCCCAACCTTAGTTCAGGATTATGAGTCTACTACTTCAATGATCGTAAATATTTTCTGGTGACACTACGAATGTATTCGTTTTATCTGCGGCTGATATTTTGATATGCATGCGACTTGTAGCAATATTGTTTTTCTTACCTAATCTCTTTATAATGCTTGGTTTAGGTTCTCTAAAAGCAAAAGTTGTACATTAAACGACATAGCCTTGTTTTGGATGGTATATGAGGACAAAAATATTTAATAATTAAAAGTATGAGTTTATTCACTATTATTTCAACTGATCAAACGTCAGCGAGACTCGTGACGGAATAGGGAATTCATATAATAAATCAGTAAAAATAATAAATCGATAAAAAATAATAAATCGATAAAGATTAGAAAATCGATAAAAATAATAAGTCAATAAAATGTAATAATTCGATAAGTACAATAAATCAATAAAAAATAATAAATCGAAAAAACTATAAATATGTAGGTTAAAATAATTATGCGATAAAAATAATAAATCGATAAAAAGTGATAAATAGACAACAAATAATAAATCGATAAAAATAATAAATCGATAAAAAATTATAAACCGATAAAAAATTATAAATAGGTATAAAATAATAAATACATATATAAAAAATAATAAACCGATAACAATAATAAATCAATAAAAAGTTATAAATCTATAAAAATAATAAAATCGATACAAATAATAAAACAGTAAAAAGTAATAAATCTATAAAAATGATAATCCAATACAAAATAATAAATCAATAAAATGTAATAATTCGATAAAAATAATAGATCGATAAAAACAAAAATCGGTTAAAATAATAATTCGATAAAAATAATAGTTCGATAAAAATAATAATTCGATAAAAATAATAGTTCGATAAAAATAATAAATCAATAAAGACTAGAAAGTCGATAAAAATAATAAATCAGTAAAAAGTAATATTTCGATAAAAATAATAAATCGATAATAATAACAAATCGATAAAAATAACAAATCGATAAAAGTAATAAATCGATAAAAAGAATAAATCGATAAAAATAATGAATTAATGAAAATAATAAATCGATAAAAACTATAAACAAGTAAAAATAATGATGCGATAAAAATAATAAATCGATAAAAAATTATAAATAGACTACAAATAACAAATCGATAAGAAATAATAAATCTATCAACAATAATAAATAGGTAACAAATAATAAATCGATAAAAATAAGAAATCAATAAAAAATAATAAATCAATACGAAGTAATAAATCGAAAAAAATAAAAAATCAATAAAATATAATAAATAGATAAAAATAATAATTCGATTATATAAGCAAAAATGTAATACTAAATGTGTAATACTTTTGTCCGATGGCCTTAACCACGTTTACATATCATAAATCGCGTTCATTGATGCACTCGGTTACATAGTCATAGCCTGATAACCATTAATGCTCTGCCAATTTTTCCCTACTTTGTTTTTGGGTGCGAAGGCAACGCTCGACCTGTCACTTTTTCCCTTTTTCTTTCCCCACTACTTTCAATTTCTTTTTCTTCTCTGACAGAGAGGTCTCAGTCTCTTTTATGGTATTCGGCGAAGGTACGCTCGCTAAAGTTCATATATTTAAAATATATTTCTAACCGTTTAAAAAAACAATCCGTTTGCGTATTAAAGGTAATTTGATATTTTTGACTTTTTTACGCGTAATTAATATTTTGCTGTTGAAGAAATGGAAGTGAAACAAAAAAGTACAAGAGTACATTTTGTTGCCAATAATAAACTGTTGAAAAATAAGCAATGCGAATATATTTTTATGCAATCCCTTTGTTGAAAATATCTTTACAAAACTCTTTTTTTTTCCTTGAGAGCGTTCATTTTTGTTTATATTCTCGTTCACTTTCCTCTTCTTCGCAAAAATAATGCACCAATGAAAGGAGGTTGGACACTGAAAATTTATCGAAATAATCTGATACTATTTCATCATTATTAATAAACGAGGGGGACGTGTTGAAAGGTTGATATCCTTAAATTACAGATTTCAAGAAGTAAGTTTTTTAAATGAATGAAATATATTTTCGCATCCACAGTTTTTTGTTAATTACGCGTGAAAACCGGGAGCACGTGTACGTATGTATGTATGTATATTCATTCATATACCCCCATGTAATCAAATCAAGCTGAACGGCTTATGTATGTATGTATGCACGTATGTGACTACAATGTCGTCTACAAACGATATGGCATTCCAACGGCATACAAATGACATCTACTAACACTCAGGCAGTACTCGTACGTGTATCGACACTATCCGCTATTTAAACCCATACACTGAGTCTTGTTGTTTTTATTGCTTGCTTATTTGACAACGTAAATTGTTATTGAATCAATTAAGCATATTGCTTGACTGGCGACTTGACAAACAACCAATATCAGTTGCGGATACCCGTTTATCAATTACAGAATATTCGATGACGAGTTTGCATTTGGAAATACTCACATTTCACTTAGTATGAAAATTTAGTACGAGCTTGACTACGAGTTATTGCTGCACATCCTAATCCACACGATGAATATAAGCGCCTATGTATGTGTGTATGTCGACGTGATAAGCGATTATCAGAAGTAATTCGTGTCTATATTTACTTGTATTATATCTTTATTGTAATACCCTTCGGAGTAGAATTGATATGGGACACGAGTGGATATGTGATACTTTCCGCGAATCATAAAAACGTTTACATCACAGAAGTGCTATGTACAAATACTTGTGTATGCTATCGCCCTGTGTGTACTCTTTCTTTGGTCTCGCGTATCTTATCTTGTGCGGGGTAGTGACTGCGAATAAGTGTTGGACGTGCGACAATAAGCACCAGCAGATGTAGTGAGCCAAGAATATGCACACACATACAAACATATGCCCAGATAACGTTTGGTACAGTCACAAAGTGATGGACCCAAGACTCATAGCCATCACAAGTACTTGGCAACTGCTGTTTGGTAGTATTCATAACATAGTATTTACTTATCCAAAATAGCTAAGAATACGAGTATAAGCAGTTCTCCCGTCTATTTTTAGTAATCAGCAGGTAGTAACATATAATGGCTAGTTTGGGGAATTAAAAACATGGCAACATGCGAAGAACGAGATTTAGCAGATTGCACAGCTGCATAAGCTTTTGTGTGAATTTACATGGATATTTATCTGGCAAGTTAACCTGAAGTTTACTTTAACTCCTAGTGTTGTGAGAAGTTAAAAAACTTTGGTATTCCATGAATTGCATCATCCATACCTGTAAATCTTAAATTTCGATAAATAATTCAATTTACTAAAAGCACACGGAAGGTTAGGTTATGTTGAACTGGTTGACTTACAGTCACGCTGAGACCGGTTTGGTCCATAGCGATACCAGATGGAGTTGTTGTTGTTATTATTATTGTTGTTGTTGTTGTTGTTGTAGTAGTAGGGGGGGAAATAGGAAATACTGCTGGAGTGACAGTCCTTGGCCGGATATAAATCCGGGTCATTCCGGTAACGCAGAACCGACTGTTGTGGGATGCAGTTCATTAGTTATGCGTTTTGCAATAGGCCACCCGAATACATAGTTGTCTGTTTCTTTTGCGAATTTAAGGCGACATTTCCAACCACAACTGAGATATCCTCCAATCCATCAAACTGTTGTGCCCCCAGATATTTTAAGCGTGTTTTTTTTGTATAACGCAGGACATCCGCAGAGGAGATGCTCTTCAGCTCAGCTTCCCTTGAGCCTCGCTATCTACATTTCCTACGTTCCTCGCTGTCCGAGACTCGTCTCTTATAAGCATACGCTGCTACTGGGCTATGACCCATCAGCACGCCTATCATAGTCCTACAATCTTTTCGTGTTAGTGATGGTATACCTCGAATACGTCTGTGATCGCCATGTTTTCACATGAGCTTAGCATTCCTGCAAGTGGACAAGCCCTCCCATCTTGTTCTGAATTTTCTGATCATGTTTTCGTTGAGTTCGTTGGGCAATATTCGTATTGACTTCTGTATTTAGTTGACAAAATCCGAGAAAAAAGAGACGCTGTTTTTCGCTATATCGTCTACTATTTCCTTCGCTCCCTTCGATGCCCTGATGACCTGAAACGCAGTAGAAATGTAGCTTACAATTCGCTGCCAACCTTTCGAATGCCTCCCTGCTCTGACGAACGATCTTTCACCTTATACTAAACGATGTAATTGCTTTAATGGCTGCCTGACTATCAACGTAAAAGTTGTTTTCAGTAGTATCAGAAGCTAGGTCTGCTGCCTTTTCAGCTCCTCAAATCTCAGCCTGAAATACACTGAAGTGATCTGGATTTTATATAATACTTATACGATTTGATCTTTGATCTAATTCTGTCGAATAATCTACGGGCTACGGTGGTGTGAGACCTGTTGGCATAAACCCAAGACTTCAATTAGTCCCTAAGAAAGAAGTCTAGGATTGTTAAATCGGGGGACCTTGTTGATCGCCATGCCGAATCGCCAAAACGGGAAATTTTTTGACCAGGAAACGCTTCCTTCACAATATTCATTGTGGCCCGCACTGTATTTGCGGTTGCGCCGTCTCGCCGTCCGTTGAAACCACTTCTAATTAAAAAATAATAATTAAAAAAAAAGTAATTACAAAAAAGTAATTAAAAAAAAAATTAAAAAACAATAATTAAAAAAAAAAATATAAAAAAAATAATTAAAAAAAAAAAAATAATAATAATAATTAAAAAATAATAATTTAAAAAAAATAATTAAAAAAATAATAATTTAAAAAAAAAAATTATAAAAAGGTAATAAAAAAAAAGTTAAAAATAACTAAAGAAACAATAATAAAAAAAGTAAAAAAAGATAATAAAAAAACGTAAAAAATGATAATAAAAGAAGTAAAAAAAAGATAATAAAAGAAGTAAAAAAAAGATAATAAAAAAAAATTGAAAACAAGATAAAAAAAAAAAATAATAAAAAAAAAAAAATAATTAAAAATAAATAAAAAAAATACTGCCCAATCACTCCTCCTGCGTGAACGCCGCATCACACAATGGCTTTGAGTGGATGTAATGACTCTTCGTCCATCGCACACGGATTTTCAATGCCTCTTGAACTAAGATTTTGCTTATTGGCCTATCCGGCTAAGTGGCAGTGGGCTTCGTCGCGTACTATGATTTTCGACACAAAATCGTCCTCTTCGTTGTTGAGATTGGTGTTGACTTGACACTAATTCACATGCGACTGATGGTCAGCAGGCATTCGTTCTCAGTGACATTGGTAGCGATATTTTCGGTCGAACGACCAGCCCGGTGGCGGCTACGCTCTCGAGGTTCGAGTCGAGCAGTTGTTTGCCCAGTTGGCGTACCCCGATTAGGAAATCGACTTTGCTATGGGCGCTACGCCAATACCACCGGCCGATTATGGGTCAAACAACTTATGGAGTCTTGTCTGTTTGCATACGGCAGCTGTTTAGTTCACAAAATTTGATTGATTGGATCGATTATTTTCCGATTGGGTGATTCATTTTCCGATTGGGTGATTAATTTAGCGCCACCTTGTATGTATACCAATATCTATTAAATATGTCATCGTTCAAATAACCGGCGTGGCTTCGCACGCTGGTACAAATTCGAGAGGTCCCATTTTCAGTGACTGCTGTATAGATCCGTTAGCCGTTAACCATACCTTACAACATTCAGATTTTGCATTTACTGCTAAATTATGGTGATTTGGCATCAGTTATTGAATAATAAACAACAGACTTTACCCACTCTGCCCTTATTGAGAGGCCCTTGAATCCGAGCACGTGCCTGCATTCTCATCGTAAATTGAAACTGATACCAAATTTGTATTGAAGTGTCTGTAATCTTATCAAATTTTGTTCTTTCGAAATTGGGTTATCCGATAATCAAATCAGCTGTTTATTTTACCTTATTTTATTATCTGTTCATCCCCCAACTCCTTGTAGAAATGTTGTTTGTTTGTCTGTTATAAATAAAAGCCGTTTAAAAGTTGGTGTTAGAAGCAAATTCGATATGCATGGAATCCTCTTTGCATTTTATTTGCAATTGAAATTAACGTGAATTGATAATAGATTTTTCTTAAATCATTTATTGATAAGTATTTTTGATTTTTTAGTGCTAATTGATGGGCTATTTTTAGAATAAACTTGGCTTGTGCAGTTCGGCTCTAATTGCAATAACAACTTTAATGCTTGAATGAACAATGGAATAATAAATATTATACCAAATGTTTCAGGTATTTTCCATAAACATAATTGAAAATTATTGACACCAGGCCACACGTTTTGCTGGCACAAGGCAGAAATGAAGTGCCATCGCGAGCCGTAAGGCATCTTGTGACTAGAGCTGACAAAAAAATTGCACCAGTATGAAAATATTTCACTTTGTGTTGTTTACATAAGTCCTATGGGTGCGTGTGTGTGTGTTCACTTTCCATCCACTCAGCATCCCTTCACATGGCCAGCCACTTGTAGTTATTTCATTGAGATGGCGCTGAAATTTTTCGCACTGTTAGAATTGGCGTAGATATGCTAAAATCCAGATCATTTCACACTTTTAACTACCAACTTCCAGCGTCAATTGACTTTCATTGCTATCGATCGCGCTGATCGTGGCCCAAGTGGCAAACAAATGTAGGCGGGCGCGAGGTGCGATTGCAGTCAATGGACGATGCAAGATTTTTTAATGGGGGCAGATGAATGAGAGGCCACCGTCGATGTGCATGAAAATGGAATTGTACCGATACATTGAAAAGACCATTATTTGTCGCGACCCATTTCCGCCGTAAATGTGGCACTAAGTAAACCAGCTAAACGCTTGAAAAATATTTCGCGCCAATAAATTTATAGTCTCTTCTGCAGCGCAAAACAATTTATTTAGTTTTATTAGTTTTACTTATTTCTCTTTTAATTATACATTTTTTGTTTTTGTTTTTGTTTTCAGAGCCCGAACATGTCATCATTGATAACAGCGTTATTGAAGAAGTATCTGATTTGCAAGCCGTTGGTTCGGTGACTAGCTTGAATGAAATCCATGCGCTCCAGAGCACAGAAAATATTGCACAGGATTATCAACCGCAACAACAACCGCTGCCCTTGACACAACCACAACCACAGCAGCAAGCACAAGCACAGCCACCGCACCAACAGCCGCCGCTAAAACAGCATCAGCAGCAGCAACCACAACAAATCGAACAGCCACCTGCACAGTTCCATCAACAGAATGCTGTTGACGCACCGGTGGCCGCGATTGCCAATGAAACATACAATAACAGTAACCAGATATTGCTGACCGATGTCAATGAGTCGAATGAAAATGTGCCAAACGATGATCCGACCGAAGTACCTGTGCCTGTGGCAACTGTGGCTCCATCACTAGCCCCACTTGCTGCAGTGGCACCGCCACCTCAGCAATTGCAACCACCAACAGTGGCCGCTGTAGTTGCTGCACCGCCACCGTCCACAGCAGCAGAAAACGCCGCCGTGACAAGTGTGGCAACTGCCACTGGTGTGCCCACCCAGCAGCAACAAATACAGACTTCACCTCCGCTGCAGAAGTACCATCACCAACAGCAACAGCAACACCCAAAACACCAGCAATCCTACAATCGTTACGATCAGCAGCAACAACAACATCATAATCAACAATATCACCATCAACAGAATCATCATTATCAGTATGAGCAGCGCCGACCACAACAAAATTACAACAGCAATCAGTCGCGCCGTAAATACGACAATTACAACAATCAGTCGTATGCGCCCAATAATAACAGCAATAACAACAATGATTCTGCCATCCAAACCACAAAGACAATGTCGTGGACCAATTCGAGCAAGAAGTCAACGGCTTCGGTTGCTGTTACCGCCACCCCAAGTAACAACAACAACAACCCCCAGAATAGATCGTACGGCCATTCGTCAAAGACATACACAAACCATCAGCACCACTATCAGCAGCAATCCCACTATCATCAACAGCATCAACAACAACAACATGGTGGGCACTATAATCAGACACCGCAGATGCGCAATTATGGGGGCATGAAAATGCCCTCATCGCCTGTCGGCAGCAATGCGCCGCCCCAGTTTAGCAACAATGCCGCCGGCAACAACATGGGCGCAGAGCGTCGAAACAGCCAAGCGGAGCAGCCGAAATACTTGAATTCGCCCTACAACAACTATAATCAATATGCTAATAACAATAGCAACAACTCGGGAAACAACAATAACATGAATAGCGCTGGTGCAACGGCAGCTACCTCAACGGCCAGCACCACAGCGGCGCCTCAGCATTTCTCGCAACAACAACAACAGCAGCAATATCAACAACATTCACAAGGCTCGCAGCCGCAGCAGCAGCAGCAACAACAACTGGCTGTACAGCCAAATCAGCAGCAGCAGCAACCACAACAGCAACAACAAGCGCTGGTTATTGATAGCAAGCAATATCCCGGTTTCACGAGCAGCAAAAAAGCTGCTGCCGCCGCCGCATCGGCTCTAACGGCGGCCCCTGCCACTGCGCCAATAATGAATTTGGCGCCACCCATCACGACCAACACCAACACCACCACATCCAGCGCACAGTCGTGGGCTAGCCTGTTCAACGACAGCAATACCGCTGTCACACCGACTGCCACTAGTGTCAGTAGCACTCAGCCCAGCAACAACAACAATAGTAACAGTAACAATAGCAACACGAATGCCAACAACCAGAACAGCAACAAGTCACCCGCGTTGCCTCCACCATTCTCATCGAAGAAGCCTGTAGCCAAAGTAGCGCCCTACGAATGCGTTGTACCCACGCCGGCTAACCCTGCACCGCCAGTTGTGCTGCCGGGCGCAATGTCGTACTCGGCTGCATCAGCACAGGGCATACCACCACAAACAGCAGCAACGAAGGCGGTCATAAAACCCGAACCGGCTGCACCAACTAGCCGCGCCAACCTGGACGAATACACGCTGAAATTTGCGGATTTCCTTACCAAGACGAAAACCGATTTGTCCACGGTTAGCCTACGTCCACGCGGTTTGACCAATCCCTCCAACTATTGCTACATAAATTCCATCCTGCAAGCGTTGCTGGGCTGTGCGCCATTCTACAACTTGATTCGTTCCATACCCAAACAGGCAGCAGCGCTGTCAGAAGTGCGCACTCCCACTGTCAATGCGCTGTAAGTGAGATTCTCTTAAGTTGTACACAATGATGTTTGCATTAGTATTAGTATTAGTTGTATTATCGTAAGAAGTGCCATAAACAGTCAGCGGTTGTGCTCTATTCACGATTGAGTGCGATCGCGTTACATTTGTGGCAGACTAATTATAAGCGAATTGCTATGGGACGCGGTGCGACTCCGTTTTGGAGGAGCGCTGCTGTTCCGGGCTTTTCGCTGCGGTCTTTTTATCGCAAGGTGAAAGTGGCATTTGACTGCCATTTTCGCAAGGAACAGAGACGTACAAATTCTTTTTTTCCTATAGTACTCGGCTTTGCCGGCATTCGCCTTCAAAATGTTCATTTTAAATTTGATTTTTATTTTTGGCAGCATTTCGTTTGTGTCGCAATTGTCCACGTTGCCATCGGGGCTACGTCTGCGTACAAATAAGGGACCCAAAGGCAAAGACGAATTGGGTAGCGAGTTGCAGTGCGATTCCGCTTTCGAACCAATCGAGATCTATCGGTTGTGGGCCAATAGCCGTGAGGAATATGTGGAGGGGCGCCAAGAGGATGCCGAAGAATTTTTAAGCTATGTGCTCAATAAACTGAATGATGAAATGTTGGAGGTGAGTAAACAGAAAAATAGTTTATAAATCTTTCGTATGTGATGCTAAAAATCTTGTGTTCTTATTTTCGAATAGGTCATAAAATTAGTTGCTAAACCAAACGCCATACAAAATGGACGAAACGAGGTTTCTGAGAGCGAAGATGGCGATGAATGGCAGGTATGCAAATATTTACAGAATTTCAAATAATGGCGCATAGATACTTTCGTCTATCTCTGGCGTTAGGCAGAAGATCTTGAAATGTCTCACTTAGAAAAACTTGAATTTATGAATAATCAACTTCTTTTACAGATGATTTGCAATAACCGCAACAAGGGCAGCGTCACACGACAAACCGATTTTGGACGCACCCCTCTAAGTGATATATTCCGCGGCGAATTGCGTTCACGTTTGCAGCGTGAAGGCGAGCACTCAACTGATGACATCCAGCCATTCTTCACATTGCAACTGAATATCGAAGTAAGTTCGAAGAAGAGCTCTGCTCATGAACCAGCTTACAGAAATAAATAGAATAAAAAACAGACATACTTGTGAGAATTCGTAAGCGAGAAAACAGCTGACTGAGTGGAATTTGAATTTTTGAGTAGTGCATGAACTATGCAAGAAGCCACCAAATGTCTCATTTTGCCAAGTTTCTTTAGTAAATTGCACCAGAAAAGCATTCAATATCCATCTTTTTCAATATTTTCGATTTTTGAAACCTAACAACGAAGCAATTAGCCATTGAGGCTTTGCGAATTTCATGCAGACTTTTCCATGTTTCTCGCTTTGAAAAACTGAAAGATTCTCTTTGAAAAACTATATAATTTACTTTTGTTCCATTTTTAAGCCCATACAGGGTTTGATTGAAAAGTAATGAGCTTTATTTTTTTTAAGCAGTTTTATTAAACCTTTTGGCTTATACAACTAATATTCTTCAAAATAGGACCCTTGAGCGTCAATACACCGCTGGTAGCGGCTTCACTCGGAAACATTTTGTACTCGTCCGCCGGAATCGCGTTCAATTCGTCGTCACAGTTTTGATCGCCTCGATGGAGTCAAACTCCCCTTCAGCTTTCTTTTCAGACGCGGGAACAAGAAGAAGTCCGAAGGGGAAAGGTCTGGGCTGTAGGGAGGGTGGGGAAGCACCGGAACCCCCATCTTGGCCAATGCAGAGGTGCAGAGGAAGGCGGTGTGCGCCGGCGCATTGTCGTGATGAAGGGTCCAATTGTTGACGAGGTCGGACCGAACCCGGGCGACGCGGTTTTTCAGCCGAAGGAGCACTTCTTTGTAAAATGCCGCGTTTACAGTGCTTCCTGGAGGTACAAACTCCTTGTGGACGATGCCTCGAGAGTCGAAAAAGATGATCAGCATGGTTTTGACCTTGGATTTCGGCATGCGTCTCCCGGCCTTCCTTGAACGACTTGTGCCACCGTTTTACCTAGGCACTGGGCTGAGATTGGCCCCCGTAAGCCTCCTTGAGTAACCCAATGGTTTCGGTACCCGTTTTGTTTAGCTTTACGCAAAATTCGATGGAGTAACGTTTCTCCAACGATCGCTGCATTTTCGCCACTGCAAAATCCTAACACACTTTTAAAACAGCTTTCACGCGTGGAGCGATATTGACTGCACCGCTGTTGCCAGCGAACTGGCTCCGGTTTCTAGTGGAAGGGGAAGGTCCAACAATCATTTTCCCCCACCAGCCGATTTGGTTGATCGCTTGGCAGACGCTCCGCGCGGGAAGGCTCATTACTTTTCAATCAAACCCTGTACAGTTTATACAACAACTAACTAACTTTTTTATTTATTTATTTTCTCTTCGCGCATGTATAGAAAGCTGCATCGGTGAAGGAGGCACTCGAAATACTGGTCGGTCGCGATCAGTTGGAGGGTGTAACCGGCAGCAAGACCAAGCAAGAAGTTGTAGCTTGGCAACAAATGACACTGGAAAAATTGCCAATAATCCTGATTTTGCACCTGAAATGGTTTGACTACCGCTCCGACGGCTGCACAAAGATACTGAAGAAAGTCGAATTCCCCATTGATCTAAAAATCGACGCAAGTACGTACGATTAACCTTGAAGAAATTTAAAAAAAAAGTTTCTCTAATATTTTTCAATTTTAATATAATTTATTGTAGAAATACTTGCATCCAAGAAGTACTCGATGAAGCAGCGTGCCTATCGCCTATTTGCTGTGGTCTATCATGACGGCAAGGAAGCCACCAAAGGTCACTACATCACCGATGTTTATCACACCGGCTATAACAGTTGGCTGCGTTATAATGATAGTTCCGTGAAACCGGTCAGTGAGAACGAAGTTCTCTACCCGAAAACACCGCGCGTGCCTTATTTACTATATTATAGGCGTTGCGACACAATGCCACAGCAGCAGCCCACTGCTATGACCGGTGGCAATGCAAACTCCTCCTACTCAAATGCGGCTAATAGTGGTCGTGAACGCGATAGTAGCAACAAGTAAAGGTGTAAGCCGTGCGAACGTGTAAGCCGTGTTGATGATGAACACGCTTGCGGCGAGTAGAGTACTATGGCAAAGCCAACCCTAAGGCGCACGCACTAAGAGCGGCAAAAAGGACCAAACGATGCCGGCTGTTAGAACGGTATACAGTTGCATACATCTATGGATTAGGTAATGGATTACAGCTTAAAGTGAACTAACTGTTGTCGCCGAAAAAAAGCTGCAATCCAGACCAAAAGTTCTAAATCGAACACACTGTAATATAGGAATTTTTCTCTTTTAGTTTATGCTTAAATGCAAATGCATGAAAATAGAGCTAACACCTAAAACTAAATACGCATGTAGGTTATATTTTAAGTATTATTTTTAATTGCATTACATGGAGAATGCAAACAAATGTTGCCTTTGATCAAAACTGATTGTATGGAATGAATGAATGGTGAATGTGTGAAAGATGGAGTGTGAATGTCAGCTTTTTTCGCGCGGAAACTATTTGTTAACTGGCTCCTGGGGAAAGTTCGGTTAGAGGGAACGGAGTCGAACTGATGCAGAAGGTCAATAGAAGGCGAATTGAAAAACAAAAAACTGACTTGGGTGGAAATAAATGACATACATACACACATATGTTAAAAAATAGTGGAATATTATTAAAGAAAATAGAAAATAATGCGTATAATTGTTGTAAATAATATAGGATCGTGTACAAATTACATATACAGACATATATATAGAAAAAAAGAAGAAAAAAAAAATAGAGAAATAAGCTTGCTTGCAGCATCTAAATAAATCAATATCCATACATTTATAGGCTTTTTTATTTGGAATTATAATGAACAACTAATGAAGTGCTTAAAAAATGCAGCAACAACGATAATTTGAGATAATTTGAATGAACAAAAATAAGCTTGGAATGCGCAAGAAAAATGCCACTGCTACTTCAGCATATAAATGCAGGATTGTTCAAAAACTAAGTTATTCACTTACTATAAACACACACAACAATGAAGATCAATATGAATTAAATGTAATGTTTGTAAGAGGGATAGATGGAAAAAATGGTAAATAGGTAGTATATTCCGTAATCATAATACATTGCCTTTTTTCTACAGCAAACAAAAATGTAAACAAACTGAATATAAAGAAAAAAAAAATTATTGATTTTCTATTATATTTTTAATAGTAATATTTAAGAGCAAATACGAATACTTTATATTTAATCGTTTTTTAGATTATATAAACAGTGGCGCAAAAATCATAGTAAAAAAGTCGATTTTAAAGTTGGCGAACACTTTTTTGTTTTTTTTACATTCATGGAATTCTTTTATATGACGAGCAATTCATGTTATATTCAAAGTCGACTTTATTTCGATACGCCAATATAAGTACAAGGATAAATACGAGTAGTGTTGTAAAGAAACCAGCGGGAAGTTTTTCAACCATTTTGTGTTAAATGTGCGTGCTGACTAAGATAAGAAATTTAGTAACTGATTACCCTTTGGCATTGGGTAATTTACCTAATAAAAAGCGTAATAACTATTATGTACATATTTAAAATGCATATGCAGAGAAATTTACAATAAAACAATGAATGAACAGTGAACATTAATTACTATTTTAGTGTAGCTTCAGCATAAAGCAGGCTTACTTCAATGGCATACTCGTGTATAGATTTTTTCGCCAATTAAATGCATACCAGAGAGTCACATTGGAATTCCACATGCAGTAACCACAACTGGTGTTTGTTGTAACCTCAAATGAAAATGTCGCTACTTTTGAGAAATTCTCATCATTATGTAAATATATTTTTGCGTCAAATTTTATGTCCTTCGCTACATAAATGAATGAATTTGGTTGATATGTGTGTGCACTGTTACATGAAGTTAAATCACAAAAAAAAAAAAATTAAAAAAATTAAAATTATAATAATTTTTAATTTAACACCAACACATATAAATATTTAATTTAAGTTGAAATACATACATACATGCTTTGAATATGCTTTAAAATTTGAATGGACTCAGTTGCTGCGTAAATGTGCGAACTTCATGAGTAGTTCAGTTGAAGGGAAGAAAATAAAACGCATAAATACGAGTAATTTACAAGTAGTTACTACTCTACTGTTTGTAGCTTTAGGCTTACGATATGGATATGCGCTTGTTCGAGGCACGTCTTAAAGGCATAAAACCAAAAAAAAAAAGATTTTAATGGTAATTTACCATTGAAAATGGCAATGAAAAGGGAGAAGCAATCGTGTAAAAAAAAAGAAAAAAATGTTAGGATGTCGATTCAAAAGACATTGCGCCGCATTATTAATTAAAAGACAATGACCGAATTTTTGGCCAGAGTGCAACATAGCAACTCGAACAAGCCCTATCGCACATACATACATACATAAATATACTTATTATTCTATTGAAGTGTATGTGAATAAATTATTTAGCGCATATTTAATATATATAAGAATTTGTATAATTTGTTCGATGCATTTGTTGTTAATTTTTGCCGTGCGCTGTGTACTCATTTGCATGAAAAGTGTATTTTTTTTTGAATTTTTTAAACCCCATTTTTTTGGACACCTTTTTTAAAACCTTCGGTTGGGTATGCGGGTCTGACTTTTTTTCGTCCTGTTCGAGGATCCCTTTTAAAAGGTTATATCTATAAATCGATAGAAAGTAAAATTTTAGGAAGCTCGGTGGAAGCTTAAGCCGGTAGCTGTAATGGAAATATGTTAATATCACGTCCAAAGTGCAAAAAGCCAGCCTGGTCAGACCCGGGTGCCCAACGGAGGGTTAATTTAGTTTTCTTTAAATTTTTTTTTAATTTTATTTTTGTTTTTATTTTATTTTTTTTGTTTCTTTTATTTTTTTTTGTTAGTTTCTATATTTAATAGCTTTTTTTTAATATCTTTTTATATTGTTTTGTTTATTTTTTACATTTTTTTGTTGTACTTTATATTTTGATTCTTTTTTACTTTTTTATTTTTATTTTTACTTTTTTTTTACTTTTTATTTTTTTATTTTGTTTTATTTATTTACTTATTTTTTAATTGTTTTTTTAATTTTTATATTTTCCTTTTTAATGATTTTTGCCTTGTTTTTAATTTTTAATTTTTTGGTTTTTTTGTTGTTTTTAATTTTTTATTTTTTTCTTTCATTGTTCTATTATTTGTTTACTTTTTAAATTTTTTTTGTTTTTTTTTATTTTTGGTTTAATTTTTTTTAATTTTTTTTTTTTTTGTTATTTTTTAATTTTTGTTTTTTTGTTTTTTTTTTAATTGTTTTTTTTATTTTATTTTTTTTTATTATTTTTTTTTAATTGCTTTAAATTTTTTATATATTGTTTTTTAACTTTTTTATTTTTTTTTATTTTTTTTAGTTTTTTTGATATGTTTCATATATGTTCTTTGTCCTGAGAATTTTGGAAACTTTTTCGTTGAATCCTCTATTTCTTTTTAATTTAAGAAACGTACACCAATTAAACTAAGCACAAAATACACACCATTTTTTTTCTTTTGTTTGTTTTTTGGTGCGCAACATAAATTTTCTATTCATTTTATAAACCCAAAGGAATATTTTTGATTTATTAGTGATTTAATAGTTTTAGAAAGCAAATTTACTATTGTAGTTTTCAACTGTGAGTAGATATTCATGTTCGTTCGTTTTTTTAATAGTTTATCTTTTGGCACTTAGTAGTCTGCAATTGGAAACTTCGTTTTATCTTCTTACTGCCTCTTATGCTAATTTTCATTTTAATTACTCTAAAAAAACTGCTAATTATTATTCAATACTAAATTCAAAATAAATAAATATTGGCAAAACGCATAGACACATTCGATGACAGCTACACATGTGGCCATTAAAATAGGTTCATCCCACGTTCATACGAAAAATTCACGCCTTTTAAATTAATAATAACAGTACATTCATTTGTATGCGGTTTTTATTTCATAGATTAATATAAAAAATATAAATAATAATTCAAGGATCTTTCAAAACTTAAACTAGTGACAATAGGAACGAAAAGGAAATATTCATGTGGTCATTAAAATAGGTACGAAATAGAACATAGATAAGGTACAAAAAAAAAAACTTAGTGCTCAATGTTGAAAAATGCTACTTAAATTATAGAAATTTAATCAATAATCACTTTGTCCCATGATTGTCAATGACATTCGGTTTGGCATACAATTGATAATTCTAGTGCAGGTTTCTGTGGCAGTGGAATACCATAGTTTCTTGATTTTTTGCCATATAATAATCTTATTTTTGCATGCTTCATTCGCGTTTCGCTTCTTTAAATCTCCGCAAAGGTTTTCAATAGATTTTAGATCGACTGACTGGCTTGGCCAATTCATAACTTTAACATTATTTTCTAAAAAACCATTCACGTATTAACATTGAGTAGTGTTTTGGCTCATTAGCTGGCATAAACAGCCAACACACACCATGGAAGTGACATATTCGCCTCAGCAAATGGTAGCATCACTTCTTGAAGTATATCCTTATAAGTAAATTTGTCAATTTTATTGATTATGTGGTGAATAGGTTCCACTCCACACGAAAAGAAGAATCCTTAATCATTATGTAGCCACCACCGTACTTGAGCGTTGTTTTTTGTTGAATCGCCTTGAGAGTTGTTGTTGTATCAGCATATGCTGCTGCCTTGAGAACTCTTGTCCTTTAGCTCATCTGATATTTCGCTCAGCATCACTTCCAAATTAATTTATTTTTGTTTTTTTTCGCTTCAAAGTATGCTGTACCAATTTTTTCATACCCAATCCCACACCATGACTTGTGCTCTCCTTAAATTTGCTTATTTCAACAGCGGAACTTTACGAGTTATTCTGCCAGTAGGTTGCACAATCGACGCCTTACCGGGCTTGCTGATACTACGTTGCTGATTTCAGCTGCAATGGCCTTTGATGATTTGAAAAGATCTCTCTTGGCAAGAGTCACAATTAAAAGTCGTTTACTTTTTGCCACAATGTCGTTCTGTGGATTTTTTGATCTTAAGGACATTTACAACAAAATTTTTGGACCGCCCAAGTGCCTCAGCGATAAATTTGTACAATTGTTCTTGTCTTCAAATATTGACGTCAAGCCTCCGCTCCTCATCTGTGCAATGCTGCGCACGACCCATTTTTTGAAATAATTTCATATTAATTATTAGTTTTTAAATGAAGTAGCGAATTATTCTTACTTTGCATTCAATATTTTTTACTTAATTAGTTAAAATGCAAAAGTTATGGGCAAAGTACCTTTTTTAGTGGCCACGCAAAGTTACTCTTTATGAAAATAATCGAATCTGTGCAACTAATAACGCAACTTAATATAAAGGGGCTTTTGAATTCACAACGAAGCAGTGAAGCCATTTGTAAAAAAGGCGAAATTTTAAAGCCAAACTAATTTTTTTTTCAATTTTCAGTTTTCAAATAAAAAAATTTCAAATATTTAATTAAAAAAATTTTTATTTTATTTTTTTTTCTAACTATTTTTAATATTTTTGTTTAAGGCGCGTACCTATTTTAATGGCCATTTGTGTATTTACTTATGTACATATGTATATGTATACAAAGCCTTGCTTAGGAAAGGGTGATGTATAGCAATGTATGCAATTATTCTAGTTAACAACAACAAACCAACTATAAAATTTTCATGTGAAATGTTTCGCTGCAATACAGACGGAAACACAGGAATAAATGCAAATTAGAGGTAAAGAAAAACTAAATATTTGTTCTACTGTCGCGTTAAATTAAAAAGTGAAATTCGTAAGCTTGGGTTAGTGTAAAAATTAGCATTTTAAAAATAACCGTTGTATTTATATAGTTTACGAAGTGGTGTGCCAACACAAAAATTTAGTAAAAGTTTTCCAATAATATAAAAATTAAAATAATAAGGCATAAATACATATGTATACTGAGCAATAATTGAAATAACTGAGAGTCATTGAGATAATTGCTTGAGTCAAGACTATTTAGGAAAAAAATACAAATAAAAAAAATTATAAATTAATAATAAAAATAAATAAAAAAATAATAACTAAATAAATAAAATAAATAAAATAATAAATAAATAAAAAAAATATATAAATAAATAAAACAATAAATAAATAAAAAAATAAAAAATATTAATAAATAAATAAAAAATATAAAGAAATATAATAAATAAATAAAAAATAATAAATAAAAGAAACGATAATAATTAAAAATTATAATAAATACAAATTATAATAAATAAAAAATAAAAATAAATAAAGAAAAAAATAAAAAAATGAGTAACAAAAAATGAATAAAAAAAAAATAAAAATAAATAAAAAGTTATAAATATAAGAAATAATAATAAATAAAAACTATAATAAATAAAAAAATAAATATTAATGAAGTAAAAATTTAAAAAATAAAAATTATAATAAATAAAAAAATAAAAATAAATAAATAGAAAATAATAAAAATAAAAAATATAAAAAATAAAAATAAATAAATAAAAAATAAAAATAAATAAATAAAAATTAACAGAAATAAAAAATAATAAATAAAAGAAACAATAATAATTAAAAATTTTAATAAATACAAAATATAATAAATAAAAAAATAAAAATGAAAAAAGAAAAAATAAAAAAATGAGTAACAAAAAATGAATAAAAAAAGAAATAAATAAATAAAAAGTAATAAATAAAGGAAATAATGATAAATAAAAATTAAAATAAAACAAGTAAAAATAAAAATTAAAAAAAGTAAAAGAAAAATAAAATAAAAATAAAGTAAAAATGAATAAAAAAAGTGAAAAAAATAAAAATAATAAACAAAAAAAATATAAAATATAAATAAAAAATATAAATAAATAAATAAAAAATATAAATAAATCAATAAAAAAATTAAATAAAAAAATTAAAAAAAAATTAAAAAAAAGATAAAAAAAGAAAAGATAAAAAAAATAATACAAAGAAATAAAATTAAAAATAACAATAACAAAAATAAAAGTAAAAATAACAATAAACAAAAAAATATAAATAAATAAAAAATTTAAAATAAATAAAAAAATAAACAAAAAATAAAAAATAAATCAAAATAAATAAATATAAGGCGAGTAAACAAAACAACAACACCAAGGTATTGACCACAAAAAAAAAGAAAAATAAAGCGGAAAAGTGTGCCGTTGTTGCTGTAAGAGCACAAATCAGCATGCAATGATTCTGGTCGTGCATGATCGCTTAGGTGCATCTAAACATTTTTGTACAGTTTTCAATTGAAATTATTTTCTACCTTGCATGAGTGAAAAATATATATGTTACGAGTAAATTAAAACAGATGAAAGAAAGAGGATAGATTTTGTACGCAACTTGCGCATTAAAATAAAAGTGTAAAACTGTAAAAAAAAATAAAATTATTTATTTTCTTAAGATTCAATTGACACTTTTCCAAACAAAATGTCATTAAATTACGTAAATGAAAATATAATACAAAATATTCAAGGACATATGCATGCATATTTACATTCACATATAAATATTTATTACAAAAAACAAAAAAAAAAAACAAAAAAAAACCAATACTGCTGAATAAATGCGTAACATACATACATACAAATATATATAATAATAATAATAAAATAGTTTATTTTTGTAAAGTGAACAACAATGAATAACGGTTTGTGACGCAAGCCTAGCGAAATGGATTGTCGAAGGCGCAAAACTGTGCATAGCCGTGTAGTTGGCGGTTCGGCCGTTTTTCATTGTTCTAAAAATTAGGTTCCTAAATGTAAGCACTGCAAGCATATATACATAAATACTTATACATACAAGTGGACACATACATACATATGAAGCGTTAAATTAAGTAGGTATAATTTCCAAGCGTAATTTAAGCTTAGCTGTGCGTGCGTTTTGCGCGTTATAAATATATACATACGTACATACATAGAAATATAAGCGTAATAAGTTTACACTTTGCGGACAGCTGCAAAAGCAAAGCATTCAAATACATTCATGCATACATACATACATATGTATGTATATGAAAAAGTTAAAAAAAAAAGATAGTAATTTCCATAATAAATAAATTGCGCTCCTTTAAATTTTATGCGGTTTTCTGTTGCAAATAGTTTTTATGCTTTTTCTTCTACTACTAAATTTTGAGGTTATGTAATTTTTCATAATTAATTGTGAACAATGAGTTTTGCATGCATACATACACGCGTACACCCGCAGGTGCGCTTATGCTTTATTGCGTTTTTTTGTTTTGTATTTTAATTTAATTTAGTGTCTAAGGCTGTGTGCAGAAATTAATTTTCAAAATAGATTTCGTTTTTTCTTGTATTGCTTGCTTTTCATTATCTTGCAAGTGAGTAACTTTTTTTTCCAATGGTTTTGCAGGAATGTTAATTTTTTTGATCACTGATTGCCCCATCTAATGGATTCTTTAATGTCGCGCTTGAGGCAACTGTTAATTTTTTACGTTGGCATTCATTATTAAAATACACAAAAAAAAAATAAATAAATAATAAAAAACGAAAATAGTTCAAATAAATATCCATTAGTATAGGTACACACATACATACATACATATGTATATCATTGCAGAAATAGAAACTAAACTCATAGCTAAATTGGTTCGAGAAGTTTGAAAAAATATACACGATTTTTTACAAAAATTAAAAAACACAAAAAAAAAATCAAAAAAAAAACACCAAGCAAACATATACATATATACATACATACATACATGCATGCTATATAAATATATTTTAATCATTGTTATGTAATTTAAACTCTTGGAAATTCTGAGAATTCGAAGATATTAGGTGAATTTATAATTAAATAGACTTATTCCAATTTGTGTTATGTCTTCATTTGTTAGTTTAAAAACAAACACCAGAAAAAAGGATGTGTTTTCGTAAAATATTGTACATGCAATGCAACTGCCAGCAAGCTAAACACATACATACCTACATTCATGCATAATTAAACACTTCACCCGGCACAAACATCTTCACACACACACACACACACACACAGAAACACAAACAAGTATTCCCACATGGCATGTCAATAGCAGCTTCTGTTAGTTCCCTTTTGCCTTTTCCAAATTTACAAAATAATTTTGATTAATGCAAGCAAAAGCTTCGTTTGAACTCAGTAAGGCTTAAAAATGTAAGTTTAGGTAAAGCGAACTACAAAAAATTGGCAAGTGCACTTATTGAAACGCATTTAAAAAATACAAAATAAATGCGGCAAAGCAGAAAAAACACAAACAAAAACACATTAATTATATATGCATACATATATATATAGTACATATACATACATACATATTGAAAATGGATTACATGTAAATGTAAATGAAGTAAAATGAGCTAATAAATTAATGTAACAAATTTAGTACAGTTATATGCAAATTAAATAATTAAATTTAAAGATTAGTAGAAAGCAGTCAAACAGCCAACTTATAAACAGTTTATTACATTTTTCTATAAGAAATGCAAAAACAGCAAAAAATGGATGAGCAAAAAAACAAAATTATAAAAATTACAAAAAACAAAAAAAAATATTCAAAAATTGATATGAATGTGCAAATGTAGACCAGTATAAATGTTTGATGGAAATGCAAAGTATGATAAACTTTAAATTTATAAAAAATACATAATAAAGTTAAACATAAAAATATATTAAAATGTAATGATGAATTAGATTAAAATTAATAATACAATGAAATTAAAATATGAAAACTAAATGAATATTAAAACGTGTATGACAACAGAATTATTAATAAATATATTTAATATGAATAAATTTAACAAATCAAATGTGTTTTGTTTAATAAATAATTGGCCTGCACACTTGTTTTCGGTGTTTGGCCGAGTTCGTCCTCCTATGTGTGGTGTGCGTCTTGATGTTTTCCCACAAATGGAGGGACCTATACAGTTTTAAGCCGACTCCGAACGGCAAATGATTTTTGTGAGTTTTAACCCTTTGGGCCAGTCTTTGCATCTGCGGGGCCTTCAGAACCACACCCACAGATGCACTAAATATTATGCTTAACATTTTACCAATAGAGCAATACGGTAAGCAAACAGCTGCCAAAGCAACTCTCAGACTAAGAGAAATCGGCCTACTCAGAACGAACCAAAGAGGACACTCCTCAATTTTAGAACAATTCCCCTGCATTCCCAGCACAACGGATTTCTGTAGGACCAAGGACATCAATTTTAATAAATCCTTTGTCACAGTATTTCCTACCCAAGAGGAATGGGATAACGAGCTTATTGTTAAGATAAATGACTTAAACATCTACACAGATGGCTCAAAACTGGACAACAAAGTAGGTGGAGGGGTCTACTCCGACAAACTCGGAGTATGCCAATCATTTCGCTTACCTGATCATGGCAGTGTATTTCAGACGGAAGTCACTGCCATAAAAGAGGGACTTACGGTAATAAAAGCGAGAGTAATATCCACAAATGAAGTCTTCATTTACTTGGACAGTTAAGCGGCAATAAAAGCGCTTGAATCTAAAACACACTCGTCAAAAACAGTTCTAGAATGTTGTGAACTACTAGATGACGTATCTAAGTGCTACAAGGTGCACCTTATCTGGGTACCAGGCCACAGGAACATTGCAGGAAATTGTAAGGCGGATGAACTTGCAAGAACCGGTACAACGCTCGATCTCCAACCGGATAAGGCGCTGATACCCATGCCTATAGCCACTTGTAAATTACTCGTACTTATATACAGGGAAACCATCAAAAAGGTAAATACAAGCTGGCAAAATCTCACAACATGCGAATTAAGCAGACAGACATGGCCGAACTGGAACTGGTCATTGTTTAATAGGCAGCCACGCGAAGGTTAGGACTCTCGTACTTCGATTTCTGTAGAAGCTGTCTTAATACAGAAGAAGAGGAAACAGTGAGACACCTTTTATGTGAGTGTGAAAGCCTAGCTATGAGAAGCTGCGCACTCTTGATACAGCATTTCTAACCGATGTAGCGAACATAGCCCATCTAAAACTAACGAAGCTATGCTCGTTAATTAAAGCTACCGGATGGTTAGAAAAGAACACGTAGAGTAAGGATAAGCTCCAGTGGTATCACAATGGACCTGCGGAAGGTCTAAGTGTGTCTTATGACAACCACCCTACCTACCTACCTACCTACCCTTTGGGGACGAGTGTCGGCATATAGCCGCCCAAGCCGTTTTACCGTTCTGGACGCGTGTCGGTATATAGCCGCTCAAATTAGTTCGCAGCTGCAAGGCTCGCGACGTCTGTCGTTCTGAGCGATAAGATACGCATAGGTATAGCAAAAGAGTCACGTTTTTATTCAAAGACATTAGGGGCCATTAGCGATGAAGTCTTATCTTCCTTATAATGTAAACTTACGATGTGAGACGGCGGTAGAGTCAGATCGAATGTTAGTTCTTCGATTTAGTCTCTTAGTGTCACTGCCACACAGTGGGCCAGGAGACCCTTATAAGTGGCCAAAATTCATAATTCCCAAAACACCAACAATTTATAACTTTTAATACCGCTATGTACAGGTTTTGGGTCTCTGATTACGAATATGAAGTCAGATTTCAACAATTCAAAATGGCGGATCCAATATGGCGGACATGAAATTTAAAAAATTGGATTTTTTTCACCAAATTTGGTATTTAGGGGTTTTGATGGTCTCTGATTACGAATATGAAGTCAGATTTCAACAATTCAAAATGGCGGATCCAATATGGCGGACATAAATTTTTTAAAATTAATTATTTTTTACCAAACCAAAGGGCTGATTCCATGTAACAGTGACTCCTTATGAGGCATACATTTCACACTCTTTATATTAGATAGATCGTTAAATTGTTTAGTAACAGCATGACAGATAGCACAAGTTTTCATTGATGGCGTGTTGGTGATCTTATTTAATACCTTACCGTCAATTAAAGTCATTAATAATGTATATTGTACTTTAAGACGACTTGAAGGCTTGTAATTTCAGAATTTGTTCTTCGATGGCCTTCTTTTGGGCAAGAATTACTTCTGTTGATTCCTTTGCGTATCGAATTTGAATAGGGCGACAAAATCTTGGAGATTGAGATGTAACATTATTCCACAAAATTACATCCACTTCACTTGATAACCTTAAGGGGATAAGTGTAGTAACGAACAGATTTTCATCTGTAGGAGTCTGTTTCTCATTGACACTATCATAACCTTGTTTGTAAGGCGAATGCCCACTACTCCCATCAAATCCCCAAGAACACATCAGAACAGTTTTGAGCTCAGTAATTTTATTTTTTTGAATAAGACAGTGTAAAACTTCTCTTTGTAGTTCTATTATTCTATTCACCGTGTGGTTTAAAAGTTCTTGAAGTGATACTTCAGCTAACGTTTCAGAAATTTTAATTGACTCTTTCGACGGTCTTAACTTTTCTTTGGCTTCTCTAATCGCATTATACGCAGGCCAAATGTCTGCTCCACTATATTTGGTCGCTAATCGCATATTTTGATAGATTGTTTAGACATAGAATTATCGAAAAGAAATGCTAAATCCACTTCTGGGCTTTTCTTTTCTATTGTAGGAAAAGGTGTTGTCATTATTTTTCTAATTTTCTTAGCCTGTTCCTCGCTTTTTGAAAGTTCGTTAAGTACCGATCGCAAATCTGCTTCCCCTGAAACTCGTGCCGCATGACTAGTAGCCATTAATAGTTTCTGACGATCATTATCATGTTCTTCACTGATTTTAGACACTTCTCGTCTTTTCGATCTAGTAGATTTTTCTGCAAAATCGAGCGATGGACGACCTCTTTTAAGTATTTCAGTCTTACTTATTTTAGCTGTGAGGTCTAAGTAAGGAATAGTAAATTCAGAATCTAACCACTCTGAATTTTGTGACTCAAAGACAGCTATTTTCATACTGCAATGCTGATATTTTGCATTTCTTTTTGACTTTAAACTATTTAAAGCATTTTTCAAGCGTTCCAATCCTTTACAACCTACATCTGATTTATTGATACCAATTTTAGTTAAAATTGAATCAACGGTTATATTCATGTCATTATTACCTAACATAAATTGACTTCAATGAAGTCATTATGAATTAAGTAAGTTAAAATTGTGTGACTCTTAATACTTGGTTAACTTTTTACACCCTATTGGCAAATGATTATATACAGTCAACTCGCGCATAGATCAAGAAAAATTTCATTTTTTTTTCAAAAGAAAATGAAAAACCCCAGCAAACCGCACCTTTAGCTTGTTACACATGAACTACTGAAGACGTTAATGTAAAGAAATTGTTAATAGCTTCTGGAGTTTTGCGCAAGGCTCAATCGGCGTATTAACAAGTGGTAAAAAAAAAAAAATTTTTCACAATTATTCTCAATATTTCTAACATCAGATTTATTTTTTCAGCTATTGACTATTTTCACATACTACATGATTGCAACTAATGAGAAAATACAATATAATTAATGACAAATACTACATTTCAGTAAAACAGTGACAGTTTAGAACAATAGCTATATGGTGATCATTTAAGCCTTACACTTATATTAACTTATTATACAAGCTTAAATATTTCATTAAAACTTATAACATTTACAAAATATCGACTTTCACTTATCTCTATGATGACACTATATTGCATTTTGAAAAATCTTTCAATGACTTTTGGCCAAATTTTTTGGTCTTCTGGCCCACAGTGTGCCAGAGATACCAGCAGACTTTTTATATATTTTTTCTTACGCACGAAGGCTAAGCGATCTAGAGATGATACGTTAGATAGCGATAGTTCTGACGAATAGTAGGGCTTGTTCGAGGTACGTAATAAAAGCGGCAATACTGCTGCAAATGCTCAACTGATACTTTTCTGATGTTCGGCAAACAAAAAATTTTTAATGCCGCTTTATTTGTATTCGCGCGCAACATTTGCCGATATTTTGACACTTCGAACGTGATGCTTTTGATAATGTTGCCAGAATTTTACATCGAACGTGATACTTTCACAAATTATGCAACACTGCGGTTGTGATTGAAGTTCGAACAAGCCCTTACTTTGAATTTGATAAGACGGAGATGACGGCATTACTTCGTCAAGTGGAAGTGAAATCCGTGCAATAAGGAACCCACTCAGGTATTTCAACATTAGCAGTGATAACAGTTTGTTTATTATAATTTTTTGATTTTATGAAAAAATTTTCTTGTGTTAAATAAAGCCTTAGGTTTTATAACGTTCAACGTATTTATTTTCTTTACTGCGTACTCCAATACCTCTCGCCCTCAGCGACGCTAGCTCGTTGAGCGCCTCCGTCCCCAAAGGGTTAATCCTTAGGATAATCGATAAGGAAAACACAATTTTATGGTTTGAAATATTTTTTTTTTAAATTCAGTACAGTCCCTCTGAGCATCAATTATCTTGTTCCAAAGTGATTCCAATATATGAATTCTTCCCATGAAAATAGAATCTGGAAGGACTGCAAAATACTTCTTCACAGATGTTATGACGCATCATTTGGAAAATGCTTTCCACGCATGCATTTATTTAGCTCTTCTGGAAACAGATGGAAGTCGCTAGGGGCCAAATCTGGCAATTGTTCCAATTGTTTTTTCTTTTCCAAGCTGGGCATTTTTTGACGATTTTTTTCCTTCAACTGGTCTAAAAGGTTACAATAATATTCCGAATTTATTGCTTTACCTGTTTGCAAGCAATCCACTAACAAAATTCTTTTCGCATCCCAAAAAACTGATGCTAACACCTTCCTGATCTTCTTGAGGATTTAAAATTATAAAAACTTATTATGAAAACGGTCGATCTTTAAAAACAACACATCGCAAAATTCACGATGTTTTTGATAGAAATAATTGTCCGAATGAGTCGAGAATTCAAAGGTTGGTGAGAAAATCTCAAGAAACTAGTTTTGTTGAGGATAAGAAAAGGACTGACAGATCAAAAACTGGACATTCTTTTGAGAATATTAGCAGAACTATCGTAGGTATACTGACAGGCCATAAAATTGGTAGCGGCACACACATATACCTAAGATGGGAATTGCAATTAATGATAGTTACTCGTACAGATTTTGCAATGAACTAAAAGAGAGGCAAACTCTAGAGCACATTCTATGTTCTTGCCCTGCATTAGCTCGAACCCGAATGAAATGTTTAGGAGCTCTACAATATGAGAGGTTAGAATGTCTCTCGGGGTTAGAGCTTCAAAGCTTACTTAGGTTCGCAAAACACGCAGGCTTATTACAAGGCGCGTATTACAAGGAAACGTAAGGGTCAAGCTCCATCTGATACCACTAAAAAATAGGTCTATGTGATGGCTTTCAGCCAGCCAGGTCAACCTAACCTAATCCAACCTAACCTTTGAGTATATTGCTGCTGTAGCGCAACATTGATTTCCCGACGTTCTCATCAATTAGTCATTCATGAATTAACGTGATCGTTTGGCGGATTCTACCCGTAGACGTGCTCATAGTGGATACTTAAATGATGCAATTTTTTACACATACAGCCGTTGAAAAATACTTAAGAACGATGCGTAGGCAACCATATATTGGCATCTTTTATCGAGTGAGGTGCCATAACGGTACTTTTTGCGCTAGAATATATTTGCTCTGACCACTTTCATGGAAATTCATTCATTTATCTATTTCTCTTGAAGTTTTCGCTTTGGTTTCATGATTTTGACCTTTACGTTTAAGAGCACTCATATTTTTGTGAGAAATATATTCGTACTTAGAACGATTCAGTCTTCGTCCAAAATTTTGTCAATTGTTTTCTGTTTGATATTGTAACTGGTAAGTAAGTAAAAAATATAATATTTGGAGCATTCCTACAGCGCTTTACTTAGTTAAAACGATTAATCTTTCGAAAGCGAACAATTGCACCCTAACTCTTCGAAAAGCCATCATAGAGCAGGCAAAAGATCGGATTATCCTATAGCGCTATTTCAACACAATTAAACGTTACAAAAACGATGGTTTTTAATGCTTTGAAATATTTTTCGGGGTATAAAACAGCAGAAAACGTTTCCAGAAAAGAGAGAGCGCGAAACACCACTAGCGAGAGTGATAGATTGCCAAATAGGATCCCAGGAAGAGCGTTGCTCACATCCACCGAAAAATTGTTGTGCACTTGGAAATGCCAATAACGATTAGAACAGTTGCGCTTCGAGTAGCAGAAGTAGGGGTTCGCGGTCGACTGGCGCGGCAGAAGTCATTCATAGCAGCATCGCAACGACAATGCCGAATTGAGTTTGCTCGAGAGTACATATCCTGGACTTAAAATCGGTGGCGTTATATTTCATTCAGCGATGAAATGAATATACGTAGAGTTGGCCGGGTGACAGGAAGAAGATGCGGCGGCCAAAACGTGCAACAATCGACAATTGACCAAGTTCGTCTCACCAATCATAAAGCACGGGGGAGGCTCCATAGTGGTGTCGGGTCAATTCCTCATTTTGAAGGTCTTATGGATGCGGTCAAGTACGTTTGGATACTTCAAAATGTAATGCTACGTCATGCGGAAGAGAATTTACCGGTGATTTGGAAATTTAAACAAGCCGACGATCCGAAGCATACTTCTCGTGTGGCAAAAAGGTTTCGCGAAGACAATTCGATCATAGTTCTCGATTGGGCATCTTCGAGTGCCGATTTAAATCCAATAGAACATCTTGGGAAGGACGTAAAAAATGCAGAACTTCACAAATTTGTATATTCTGTGGCCTCTTTCTGTCATAAAAACCTTTGCAGCCTGTTGTTTGTGCGATGAGAAGCTCGGTTTCCAGGTTGTGCATCCACTATAATAGATGAAGATATTTTAACGTGTTTGAAGCCAAAACGCCAACTGCAAGAATTAATTGATAGTCTGGTGCGTGATTGCCATTCGGAGTACGTAGGTTCGAATTTCCAGGCATGAAACACCAAGACGAAGGAAACATTTTTTCTAATATCAGTCGCCCTTCGGTAGGCAATGAAAAACATCCGAGCATATTTCTGCCATGAAAAAGCTACACATAAAAATATCTGCTGTTCAGAGTCGGCTTAAAACTGTAGGGGCCCATTTGTGGAACTACATCAAGTGTACGCGCCAACTATTTTTTTAGCGATGTGTGCGCTTAGAAAACGTTGATATTCCATTGTAACACATACTACTTATATACATACATACATGCTTATAGGTATACATATGTACCATATACAAGCACAAGTAATAAATTCAAATTTTAATCGAACCGGTTTCAGCTCAACGATGCTTGAAAAATGAATTTAGCATTGCGGATTCCGGCCGCAATTTATTAGCGCCAATCTATGTTTTGTTACTCTTTTTCGTAACTCAACGCCAATCTCGTTCGAAGTATTCAATTCCGTCAATATATTTTTGGCCATGTGTTGTTTGTTTTGAACTTTTCCAAGTTCAAAGTCTCAAAGCAGCTCAAGAAGATCGCAACGACAACGTCGGGTGTGGAGAGCGGGCGCGTGCGCGCCGATGAGCGCAATAGATAACTTGCCAGAGATGCTCATGCCGGTGACTCAGCTGCCGTTCAGTCGATTCAAAACTTGGCTTGATGTTTTGCAGTTTGACTTTACTCTTTGCGATTTTATCGCTGTTCGGTTAGTCTTACAATGTGAATGAAAGGCGGCTGGACTTACGCCTTTGCTGGTGTTAATTTTTGAGTAAACTCTTAAGGAATTCACTGATCGTTGGTGAGTGAAAGTGAAAATACCGGTTTTTAATGCAAAAATACTTATTGCATGCGTTGGTGCCTACTTGCGGTACAGAGAGAAATACATTTATTTGTTGGTAGTTGCCGAAAAGATGTTCTTCCGAAATGCCATCTGTTTGTTGATTGGCTTGATTGTGGGAGTGCGTCTCACCGATTTTTGGGATTACGTCAAGTTGCAGCGACTAAGCAAGAATGAGCGGCTGAATTATACAAATTTTACACATACACACGCGCTAGCACAGGATGCCGATACACTTCCGGAATATTTGTTTAACAACACTCGGGTATTGTGTTGGGTCATGACTATGCCAGAGAACCATTTGGAGCGCGCGGTGCATATAAGGAATACATGGGGCAGACGGTGTAATAAGTTGCTCTTCATGAGCACCGCAAAGGATGAGTTTTTGGAAACTGTACGTTTGGAGGTGCCTGAGGGTCGCGATTATTTGTGGCATAAGACGCGCGCTGCCTTCAAATATATTTACGAACATCATTTGAACGATGCAGATTGGTTTCTCAAGGCCGATGATGACAGGTGAGCTGAGCTTTTGTGGCTTTTGAAAGTGAAGAAAAAGATGCTAAAAAATTTAAATATTTATTATCAAATTCTATACTTTTAGTTACTTTATTATGGAGAACCTGCGTTCTTTTCTCTATCAGTTCTCTGCAGATGTTCCCGTGTATTTTGGTTGCAAATTTCATCCATTTGTCAAGCAGGTAAATCATCAGAGCGATGTCGCGTTATATTTAGCTTTTTTTTTCAATAATTGTGCCTAGTAATACAAAACAAGTAAGGAAGTGCTCAATTCGATTCGGATCGAAGTGTATACCCTGTAACTGTATACCCGCGCACATTTTAGTAAAATTGAATTTGGGCTGCCTGCTAATTTTTCGAATGAAACCAATCCATAGGCAATAATTCTCACGGAATTTTAGATGAAACATATAAAAGTCATTCCATGCTGAAATGTCAATGAATTCTGGAAAATTAGGTATTTAGTTTGACAGTAGCCACGCGCGATCTGCCCAAAAAAAAGCCCTATTGGAAAAAGTACCTCCCATCTGATCACCCTTTACTGTACAGGCTCCGGCACTCGAAGTGTAACCAACTTCAGACCGTTCGCGCAGCTAATACACGGGTATCAGCTGTCTGTTAGTTGGCTAAATGATAGCCCAGAGAATTGTTGACAAGCGCACGGAAGCATTTTGCCGAGAGTAAACGCGAAAAAAGAAAATCAGTAATGGATTTAAAACGTAATAGTGTGATTGCATTATATTTGGCTGGAAAATCACAACCAGCGATTGTTCGTGAGCTCGAGCACCTTAAGGTAAATACAGTTTTTGTTTTCGCATCACTACTCGTTACAATGATACTGGTAGCATCGCGAAACGTCATGGAGATGATCATCAAGAGACCGCAACGTCACGTGAAATGGTTTAAAAAGTGAAGAAGCGACTTGAGCGAAATCCCCGACGAAGTGCCAATCAAATGGGAAAAGAAGTGAAAATATCTGACCATAGCATCCAACGCATGCTAAAAAATGATCTCTAAGTCAAGCCTTACAAAAGCCAAAAGACGCATGATATCACATCAAAGCAGCAACAAGTCAGACTTGAGAGAGCGAAGGAGTTGCTTCGCTTGGCCAAACATTGTGTTTTCTGATGAGACAATTTTTCAAATTGAGTACTTCGTAAACTTACAAAACGATAGGGTTTATTTGACCGACACAAGAGTTTGAGCCATCAATTGGCCACCAGGAGGCAGCACCCGCAACAGGTAATGGTTTGGGCCGCTGTAACCGCAGATGGGCGCTCTCCAATCGTCTGGCGTCAAGGTAAATGCGAAATATTATCGGGAAAGTATTCTGGAGGTTGCTTTGACAGGCCATGGACGTTTGAACAGGACTCGGCACTGTCTCATAGAGCTCAAGTGAACCAAAAATGGCTCTTTGGGCCATTTTAGAGAGCAAGGTCCGACCAAAAGATTCACCAGTTTCGAGGCGCGAGACGCATTGTCCGCGAGTAGGCCAAAATACCTGCGAGTCCCATTCGGGCTGATTGCGATTCGTTTGTGGACCGTCTCAGGGCCATAGTCAAGGCGAACGGCGGTCATGTGGAGCAAAAGTAAATTGGATTTAATTTTGTATTAATTTCATACATTTTTTGCTTTGAATTGAATAAAAGTAATTTTTCAAACTAAATTTATGACCTTTTTAATTGGCTACTCTTCGAGTGCCGGACCCTGTATAAATGAAAAATGTGGCTTAAAAAATATTGGCGCAAAACCGTCGTGGTCAGCTTTTGAACTTCTTTTAAGGTAAACAATCTTAACAAAAAAAATTTGTATATACTCGTATGTATGTAAATGAAAAAACTGAATGTAAATTCGAAAAACTGAAGTGCGTCATATTTTCCAACAGCGTGTGTACGCACTACGCTGGCTAATGACAGTGCAAAAAAAAGCGAGATTGTTACAAAAAATACAAAAATAAAAAATTCAAAAATGAAAAATACAAAAATAAACAATAACCCCCCTTAAACGATTTGAGTATTGTTTAAATTGTAATGTGCACGCCGAGTGACCCAATGGCAAATATTTGCGTGGCAAACGCCATCACACCATCGGTAAACGACACAACATCACACATACATACTTACTTACTTATGCATGTATGTATGTAACTAACATAACCAAATTGCGAGCATAACCATGCCCAGCATTGGCATGCCCAAAAATCAACGTTAGACATACACACACACGCACCCGTAATTCTCTTTAAAGCAACTGAGCACCAGCAACCAACCACCCATCGACCATTCACACAAATCAAACGCACTCAACAGTCATTCCTACTCACCCCATGCGCACTAAACAAACCTATACATACTCATGCACTATTTGTTGTGTTTGCCATACTCGCATATATCCACATAAAATATATTCTTATTTGCAAAAATTCGGCATTTACTTTCATTTGCTTGTTGTTCTATTTTGCTTTTGCCAAAATTAGGGTTACATGTCTGGTGGTGCCGGTTACGTGCTGAGCCGTGCCGCGTTGCTTCGCTTTGCTGATGTCGCCCTCTCCAACGGCACCGCGTGCTCGCAAAATCAACTCTCCGAGGACAAAGAGATGGGAATTTGTTTGCAGAATGCCGGCGTTGTAGCTGGGGATGCGCGCGACGACGAGGGCGCCGAACGTTTCCATCCATTGGCGCCAATGCATCTGATACCTGTCGATACGTCGGAATGGTACCCGTTGTACCTGTTCTACAAACGCGATAAGGTCAGTTGGACATTGCACAGAAATGGGGCTGGGTAGGGTGTGTGGTACGTATAAATGGTGGGCAGAAGTGGGTGGTGGCGAGAAATTGCCGATTGGCGAATGGAGATTAATTACTTACTTCTCGTTTAATTTTGGTGGATTTGCCAAATTGCTTTTATTTACGCTGCCAATGTAAATATGTATGCATTATGTCTGTTTATATACATAGATGTACATATGTATGTAAATGTTGTATATGCCAAATAATTGTTTTCTATTTCCCTCTTATCTCTTTTGTTCAATTAAATTTTGTTTTGTTTTTATTTTTTATTTTTTCCTTTTATTTCAGAATCTCCAATGTTGCTCGCGCAGTGCAATTTCTTTTCATTACATTAAGCCGAAGGAGTTCTATGTTTTAGATTACCTGCTTTATGTATTACGTCCATTTGGCGTTGGAAATACGGCGTCCAAGTTGCCTGCCAAGGTGAATATGGCGATGCTGATGGACAAATGGAAGCGCGAATTATCTGATAATATTTTTAAGGATGAAGAATAAATAGCTTAAGACAAATGTATGTATGTGTATGTATGTATGTATTTCTAGAAAAATATCTGAACAAGATTAAATGCAACAAATTAAGTCCTTTGTTCACTGGGATTACGGTGTTTAAGCGAATTGCACTTAAGGTGTATTCTAGTGTGGAGATGTGAAAGAATCGAATTTTTTTTTCATATTTTGAAAGTTTAGACATTTAAGAATATACCATTTTTCAAAATTTCTATTATAGCTATACCATTCTATAAGTCAAATTTCCGAAAGTTGGTCTGAAAAATTTGAACGCGCTTTTAAAAACTACCTTTTTCGTGGTGGCGGTAAGGATATCTCGAGTTCTAAAGGTCGATTTACTTCAAATTTGGGGGAGATGTTCTTTATACATTCATTCATCAAAACTATAACTTTTCATTTAGTATTTTGTAAAAAAATCGGAATTACAAACAGCTGCCATATTGCGAAAACAAATGTTTAACTTGTCCTAGATTAACGTTTGGTTTTTATTTTTCAGATCCCCAGGAGGATTGGAATCATGCACGCCAGGACACCCTCCTTTTCCAAATCTCCTACTTCATGCCTCTACATTAGAATACCCACTTAATACATATTCACATATATTATCTGCGTCTGTACGTATGCAGCAGGTTGCGCTGTTTGCTTTTCAATTCATTCACCCATTCATTCATGGCTTGTGAAATAGCAAATTAGCAAGAGGTTTTCCACAATATGACTCGCTGTAGTGTGACTTCTTTAACCCAATGCTGCAAAAGACCAGGCGCAAATTTTATAAAAGGGGGTGACTCGTTGTCGTGTGACTTCTTTAACCTGATGTTGGAGTTGATATTTTATAAGAGCGTACAATTGTTGGCGTATGCCGATGTTATCGACATCATCGGCCTTAACAACCGCGCTGTTAGTTCTGCCTTCTTCAAACTCGATAAAGAGGCAAAGCGAATGGGACTGGTGGTGAACGAGGACAAAACGAAGTACCTCCTGTCTTCAAACAAACAGTCGGCGCACTCGTGTATCGGCACCCACGTCGCCATTAACAGTTATGATTTCGAGGTTTAAGAGACTTAGTTTATTTAGAACCAGCATCAACACCGATAACAATGTCAGCCTTGAAGTCCAATGGAGAATCTATCTTGCCAACAAGTGCTACTTTGGACTAAGTAGGCAACTGAGTAGTAAACTCCTTCTTGGCGAATAAAACTGACACTTTATAAGATTCTCATCATGTCCGTCCTATCGCATAGCGCAGAACCTTTAACGATGACAACATCCGATTTGGTGTCCCTTGGAGTGTTTGACAGGAAGATTCTGTGGACGATTTTTGGATCTTCGCACTTTGGTTATGGCGAGTTTCGTAGGCGATGCAACAAAGAGTTATATGAGCTTTACGACGACATAGACATAGTTCAGCGAATAAAGATTCAGGGCTTCGTTGGTAAAGTATTCGATGCGGTACCAGCTGGCGGAAGAAGAAGACCTCGTCTACGCTGGAAAGATCAGGTGGAGAAAGACTTGGCTGCACTTGGTGTCGGCAACTGGCACTGGTTAGCACGAGAACGAAACGTCTGGCGGGCTTTGTTCAACACGGCCAAAATCGCGTAAGCGGTTGTTGCGACAATCACGAAGAAGAGAAGATTGTGGGTATACAGGAGATATAGCAGAGGACCCTAAATGCTTCACTGTGAAACGCCTGCGTTTATATGTCTTAGAGATGAATATGAACTGGGATCTCCAGAAAACTCTAAAAAATTCGTCCGAAGGGCTTGAACAAAAACTTGAAAAGACTTCATCGGAACTATTGAAGAAGGCTCTGAAGGGACCGGCTTCTCTGTGGAACGCCTGCGTTTATATTTTTAATATTTTTATGAAGTAGAATCTCTAGAAAACCTAAACAATTCGTCAGAAGGCCCTAAGCAAACTTTTGCAAAGATTTCGTCGGAACCATTGAAGAAGGCTCTGAAGGAAATCGTTTACGGGAAATGCTATCGAAAAAATCGATATACCTATATTACATCGATAAGACACACCGTAACTGTACCTCTTTATGTAACAAAATGTTAGACGTCTTAACGAGTTTTGGTTGTGAGACGTGGAACCTGAACATGTGCGCTTTGCAAATGTTGCAAACCTTTTTTAATCGTAGTGCGGATATTCTGACCTAAAACCATAAGTAACGCCTACTTATAGGTTGTTATTAAATAAATACCCATATTCCTCGAACTAGCAGATGCCGACATCTCATGGGACGGTGCAAAAACAACAGCACAGAACCGTGGACGATGGAAGAGTCGTGTCGAGGCTCTATACGAGAGGAGTGAAGAAGGAAAAAAAACAAAATTCCTCGAAGTACGACGTCACAAATGGAAGTAGATTGGTTATACACTACGTAAACCTCTGGACGACATCACAAGATGTGCGTTGGACTGAAAACATAAAGGGAGTCGCAGACGCGGGAGAGCAGCCAACACCTTTAGGCGACAGGTGGAATAAAACTTCTAACTTCAAATAAATCAAATTATAATCTGTTTGTTGAGGTCCTATGTTCCACCTAGGAACAATAGGAAAATATGTGCATTAACGAGCACCCATTTTCGCGGAGCCTGGTGCAAACTTTTTTTAATTGAAGACTTGTAGTTTCTCCAGCAACATTCTGCTTATCTGGTGTGCGTCTTGATGTTGTTCCACAAATGGAGGGACCTACAGTTTTAAGTCAACTCCGAGCGGCAGATATTTTTTTATGAGCAGCTTTTTCATTGCAGAAGTACATTCGGCCATTACCTGCCGAGGGGCGAACGCAGTTAGAAAGAAGTTTTTCTGCCATTTGGTGTTTTATGCACGGAGATTCGAACATAGTGATCACGTACCAACCTATTCGGCTATGGCGGCCAACTCCTGCAACATTATAAACCATAAAAAGATGGTATTGGTATTTAAGTACTTCGAGCTATATTAATACTCGATGTTATCTTTTCTGCAGAATAAGAAGCGGCTTGTGGCCTTCTAAGTTCGCTCGAATATTTATAAGGCTTGCAATAGCCTTTGTGATGTACCAAGAGGTATGGTTCCATCCTAAGAGTGAATTTTTAGCTCCCAAGGAGGCAGAATCTGCACCGTGAAACCAAGGGATGTTTTTCTTTTGAAATTTGAAAAGGTCGCGCAAGGAGCTCCAGGAGATTTGGTGGCTCCTAAAACACTCAGGCTAAAAAGCCCATTGTATTTAAAGCTCTGAAAAGGGGGTAGATAGTCAAGGAGAAAAGTATCAGAGAAAGAGATAGGAAAGAATAGAGACAGAGACAAAGGCAGTTAGTCCTGTGAGAATTTTCCAGATTCTTTGGAAAATATTTAAATATTCTCCAGTTTTAAAGAACGAATATTACTCATTCTCATGATATCGGAACCCAAAACTCGTAGCCGTGCTCTAGCAAAGGCAGGACACTCACAGAAAAAGGGTTCAATGCTATCCGCCTCCTCCAAGCACGACAGGCACACCGGGTCCTCAATGATTCCAATGGTGGTCATATGCAGACCTCATGGGTTGTGCCCTGTAATGATACCGACCATCAAGCGAACGTCTTTCCTTCTAAGTTTTAGTAGAAAGTTTGACAGTTTCCTGTTCGGAATTGTCACAAAACACTTTCCAGTTCTCTTTATGTAAATTGCATACATAATCGCTAGTCTAATTCATGATTCCTGCGGAACTGATTCCGATTATTGGCTCCAGACTCTATTTTATTCTTGGACCCATCGGTAAAGAATATATCCGTCAAACCTCCCTGCTTGCATTCTGGATTGCCCCATTGCTCTGACATCAAATTTCCTTCGAAATGAAACTGTGGGTATCAGGTCGTACTTAGGTCAAAAACAGTGGATACAGCTCAGATAGCAACTTAAAGATTTCTCTGTGCCCCGAAGTTCCGTCTTCGTTTTTCTTCTACTTTTATTTTAATTATTTATTTATTTATTTATAATTGAAATATAGACCAAAATAATTATACTACAATGAAGTCACACTTTTAACAAAGGCTATCAGCTTGTTTTGTTTTTAATTTTTGTATATCCGCCAAAGAGTCCATCCGAATTGCAGCTCACCGTGTCACTACGCATAATCCAAAGGATAATCTGTGAACATTACCGTGAACTCTACCTGATATTATAAACAAAATAAAAAAAGAATGAGCGAACCCCAAACCTCCTTCTACACCTTCCATAGATAATATTAAAGGAGCTCTGCTAAAATAGAAATATCAGATGGAAGCTTTGAATTTCACTGTTAACAAATATCTGTCTTATTGAATTTTCTGCCATCACTGGCTTAACACCAACTGTCATTTTGTAATTTGACAACTCAATTTTAATTTCAACGCGCCATACAGCGATCAGATTTCCTTGTTGCCAGTTGGAAAATGAAATGTTAAGACAGCAAATGCGCCTACTTGAGAAAACGGGGCGAAGTAAGAACAGAAGTTTGCCAAATGTTAAGAACCAATTAGTAGAGAGTGTAAGTTCTGCTCAATTTATTGCCATTGAACCTCTCAGACAACCCACTATGTAGTCCTTTGCCATCAACCCGTAGAAGGAGTGATTTAAAAAGCCCGATTTCCAAACAAATACCTGATTGATCACATATTCTTAGCAAAAGATTTTAAATTTTTTTTTCACAATCTATACTTACCTTTATTGATGTCTAACTATAAAAATTTCTCATACCCGTTTTTTCCGGCTCCTGACATCCGCGCGCTTTCCTGGCTCTTTAAAGCTATGCAATTTTTTTCGTTTCTATCATTTAAATTGCTTTTTCAGTAACACAGAATATCTCCTCCTGAATGTGGTAATTTTTCATGATTCTCTTTCCGCGTATGCGTGTGCAAAATCCATCGTTTCGATTATCACTTACATAAGGATGCAACAACAACGGCGAGAGCGCCCCATGCGAATGGAAATAAGCGAACGGACGCGTGCCCCGATATCCAATTTCAAAGTTGAACTTTGTAGTTCGCCACGTTAACTCTTAATCCACAGCGGCTTGAGAAATTCGAGCACATACTTGCATATAAAAACAACAACAACAACAATAGCAAAGAAGAAGACGAAGACGCCGAAGAGCATACATACAATAAAAAGAACAAACACTTAAGTAAGTGCCGTCCATCGCGGCGGCAGCGTGGCATGGCGTTGTGTGTTGGGAGTGGCATGCGGCAATTTATCATGTGGCGCGTGGTTCAACATTTACACTTTTATTCGCATTTTTCGCCTTCAATCGAGTTGAGTCGAATCAATGTGGCGGCATTGACGTTCGCCAATTTATCATTGTTGGTGCGCGGTTGCGTTTGCATTGTCAGACGGCTGTGGCATGAATAGTGGTGGCACGCGCTCGCATCGCCACACATGCACACACACACGTACATACACTCGAAGCCATGCTGCCGAAGATTATGAGTGAACCGGAAAATCACATAAAACGCGATGCACACGTGAAAATTACCTGGGGAGATTCCGTCAGCTACTAATGCACACATACATACATATGTATGTATATGTGTGCATGTTTCTATGGATGGATGTATGTAGTGCACTACTTAATTTTGAGCGCATTTTTTCGTGTACTTTTTGTTATTTATGGACACGAAATTGAAAACTGAATAACCGGAATGGCAAGCGGGCATAAATGAAAAGTACGCAATGCAAGAAGGGTCGCCGCCGCACTGTGGGAAACGGTAGACAGGAAATTTTTTAAATATTTGTTTATTAGATTTGCAATACGAAAAGCACTAGTAGCTAAGATTATCGGCCTATATTTTTAGTATTATCGCTGCTGACATTGCATTTCAATTTGATTTAATAGTTTAATGAAAAAAGTTCACTCATGCATGTAAAAGCAGGTAAGAAGAAGCTTTTTTGAAGTCCTACTGAGTAAGGATTATTTAGATGTTCATTTCAAACTTGTTCGCTTCATCACTTTAAAAGCCAGCTTTCTATAAAGCTTTGTAAGAATAAGTATACAAATATTTTTGAAGTGAAACTTCTTTACGCGCGTCAGAGTATAATTTCAAGGCCGCGACGCACGAGCTAGCGTTACGAAAAACCGTCACGAAATGTATAAGCCTACGGCATACAAGCTATTCTCTTCTCCGCTTTATGCCGTGCTTCGGTGTGAAAAATGTGTACTAAATGATTACGACGAAAATTGATGTAGCCGATGGCTTAGTTAATGGCGCCGTTGGTAAACTAGTGCATATAGATTATGACAAGGCGAGAGAAGTGAGTTTGACTTTCCTGATACTCTGAAAACAGGACAAACACTTCGAAAGAAATGCAGTGCACATATGATAGCTAACAATATTAGTAAAACAGCAGTACCGATAGCTAGACGATCATCTACAATACCATTAAATCACAGTAAAACTACTATATAGTACGGACACATTTTCCTGTAGTTTGTGCATGTGCCAGTACCATACACAAATCTCAGGGCGGTACATATTCTGGAATAGTCTATGAATACGATAAAAAGTAGTCACGATCGCGAGTGTATAACGCACTGCCACGTGTTACTTCCATTGATGGATTGTTTATAATTACACTCAATGATGATTTGAGAATCTACCATAGCCGGAGACCAACAACAACAATGACATGATTGCAAGAAGAATTTCTAAGACTGTCGACGAATTGTTTGGAAACTCTTGATCAACAAATGATTCAATTTATACAACAAAGAGAAGGATTGTCGATATACTCTTTAAATTGTCAAAGTCTATGTGCTCATGCTACTGACGTATTGAATCCAGTTGTGGAAAAATGCAATGTGGTAGTTTTTCATGAGACTTCTTTGCGTGAGGACGAGGAAATCAGTTTACCGAATTTTAACTGCATCATCCAGTGTAAAGGAAGTAATGTTCGAACCGGAGGAGTCGCTCTCTATCTACCACAACAAAAATGATACCGCGAATGTCCTAACACCACACTTACGATTTACCGCTGTACAGTCAACATCAAATGCAGCTATAACCGAAGATGTCGGTGATATTTGTATTTCTGTGTGCCGTGCGATAAATAGACAAAACATAGTAATGTGGGTGTCTACATAACTCCGAATTCACATATCAACGACATTATCGCATTTTTTCATGGTTTATTATTAAGATACACTGTGATGGTGATAAACTTCTTCCTCAACGCGACGATCTGAAATCTCTCTTATAAACTGGAGATTTCAATGTAAATTTTGCATCGGAACTTTTAGAACATCAACTGAATTCACAAATGAGTAATGACCGCTATATTTCAACAACAAAATCGGGAACAACGATAGATGCCGTATTTTCTCGCTATATCGACACAATTGAGTCAAGCACATATACATATATCCTATTTCAGTTACCACAAACCGATTGTATCCACTGCTGCTATTGCACCATCAATACAAAATGTACAGGCTATTGAAGCACCGACTAATGCTCAAATTTCAGATATAAATAAAAAATACTATTATCCACTATTATTGTATGTAATTTTATAAAAAATCATTTCAATCCTCATTAAAATATTTAAATTTAATCCAGAAATTAAGAAGTTTCACTTCAAATACGCTCACATAGTGCGGCTGGCCTTTTTTTTCAGAATTGAAGTTTGTAAATCATTAGGAACTCAATTACGGTGATTCCATGTCAAGTGACTGCAGACATTTTGGACACTGTCGCAAATTTCTATGAAAATTTGCTTATTTGTATGCTTTAGCATAATAAGAAGCAAACTAAAAAAATTTAATAATTTGGGATTTATTTAACGGTAAAATTTTGGTATAAAGTTTTAAAAGCGAAATATCTTCGGCTCTTGTAACAAATTTAATATTTTTTTGCTCTGAATCGTTTAGGGTGAAATAATCTTAAACAAAATCGCAAAAATGTTGTTTTCAATCTTTTAGGATAAAATAACCTTTTAAAACAATTTTTTACCTTTTTTATTAATTTTTAACATTCTAAAAAATTAGCTTATTTGTAAGCTTTAGAATAATAAGAAGCAAGCTGAACAAATTTTGAAGAAAAAGTAATAATTTTGATTTTTCCTACAACTTTTCTACACTAAAAATGTGACTGAGGTTACCTGCAAGTTGTACTAGGTTCATAAGGCATACGTTAAAGTTGAGTTAGACGGGCTGCTTTTAAAAAGACTATTCTTACTCTTTCGTATCTCCAACTCATTCCAAATATTTATCGAATTCACATAAAAACGATTTCATGTCAAGTGATCCATGTATAGCATTTTGGATATTGCAGCCAGTTTTTCTGAAAATTGGTTTATTTGTAGCCTTGAGCGGAATAAGAGGCAAACTGGAAAAATTTTGAACAAAAACCAATAATTTTGAAATTCATTCAATGTTGAAAATTTTGGCACTGAGTTCGTAAAGGGAAACAACTTCGGTTTCCTTTTTAACATTTTTATATATTTTTTGTTTTTAATCTTTTAGGAAAAATGTCTTTAAAAAAATTTTTTTGGCAACATTTTTTTTTTTTAATTTTAATCCCTCTTAAAGGAGCTTATTTATAGGTTTGCGTATAATAAGAAAAGGACGGAAAGAGTTTTGAATTTTTTTTTATAAATCTGGTATTGAGTTGATTAAGTAAAGTGAAGTGATTAAGTGAAATATCTTCGTCTCTTTTTAAAATTTTTTATAATGTCTTTTCTTTTAATCTTTTAGGATAAAAAGTCTTTGAAAAAAATATTTTGGCAAATTTATGCGAAATTTTTTTTTTTTAATTTTCGACATTGTCGTAAATTTTTCTGAAGTTTAGCTTATTTGTAGGCTTTAGCATACTAAGAAACCAAGTGAAAAAAATATGAAGAAAAACTAATAACTAACTAATTTTGAGATCAATTCAATGTTGAAAATTTTGGTATAGAACTTTTTAAAGCGAAACATTTTTGGTTCCCTGTAACATTCTTATAAATTTCTTTTCAATTTTTTATTTTGTATTAATATTATTATTTATTATTATTTTGTATTATATTATTATTATGTTTTAGAATAAAATTTAATAAAAAAATAAATTTTTGGCTAAAAATTATACTTTCTCGTTCAAAATGTTTGGAGAATTTTGTTTGTCACTTTTTGAAAAAACCTTTTAACTTCAGACTTTTTGCTTACTTGTTTTTTATTAATGTTTAGACCACAAAAGGGTTGTGATGTGCAACTTCATAGCTGATCCTACGAAATGACTTCTCATCTCTCACGATCACACTCCTTGCTTCTCCTTCACGTTGGTGGTGCTGTGAACCTTTAGACTGTGTGGCCATCATCGCATGAAAAATCCCAGTGGAGAGCAAGGGAACAAATAAAGCAAGGTGAACTCCGTTCGGCGATGAACTAGAGTCTCGAGGCAGACAGCCCCCATCCCAAAACTAATTGTCGCGAAGTCGTAACAACAGCCTCGAATTGATAATCAAACCCTACACTGCATCCGGAGGCATCATCAGTTAAAAAGCTAGAGAGAGTTCAGAGGTCTGCACTTATTGGAATCAGTGGGGCGTTTCGAACTACTCCTACCCTGTAATGTTAAATGTTGTACCTATAGACTTCGCAGGCAGAATTGTCGCTGGACGTACCGCAATCAGACTGAGGGGCTTGGGCTATAAGCTCAATCTCACATATGGGCATTCAAGCATCCTCAGAAACTTTGAGTTCATCCCCTCGTCGACGGATCAATGAGTGCCCTCGCTTAGTCCAAGAGGAACTTTCTCCACCCACATTCCTTGGTTACAGGGTCTAGTTAACCTGCTCACGGATGGCTCGAAGCTGAAAGGTAGGGTTGGAGGAGGAGTATTCTGCAAAGAGCTCCCCATCAAACTCAAATTCAGGCTACCGGATCACTGCAGTGTGTTCCAAGCAGAGGTGGCTGCAATTAAAGAAGCAGCTGACTGGCTACTTACTTGCGTAATAACTGTTAAGAAGGTAAATATTTACTCCGATAGCCAAGCGGCAATTAGGGTCCTAAAGTCTATGATTATGCATTCCAAACTGGTCTGGGAATGCCTGGTCTCTTTCCCGATTGCAACAGAGTTCTTCAATATAAAGATAATTTGGGTACCTGGTCACAGTGACATAACTGGAAACTGCGAAGCCGACAAGGGACCTGTGAGGTAGTGTGCCCGCGAAAGGAGAGGATGAAGATCCCCTTGACAACCTGCGCTCTACTCCTGGAAGGATGGGCTTTGCACCAACTCAGCGAGCGCTGAGCTACTTGTAAGGTCGCGAAAATCTGATGAGCTTCATCAGCATCATAAAGAGGTCAACACAACCGCAGACTAGTCACCGTTCGTAGTCCACAAACACTCAACCTTCCCCATCCCTTTCCTTTTCATCCTCTTTTTTCTTTCACCTCTTTTTCCCCTCTTGCAATAGTATCACAAAGGATGAACCAAACTTCTTCGTTAAAGTGGGCCCACTCTCTGGGCAACCATCACTACCTAACCTAACCTAACCATCCGGAGGCTAAGAAAAAAATAGTTTAAGCAATGCTATGCCATCCCTGCGAGTTTCATAATTCAATTCGCATAACGTTTTCGAGTTATGTTCAAATACGTTTAAGTACATTCCAAGTCTCATTCAAAGACCTCATTTCAGCCTCCGTTGAACGGCGCCAGGGAGTTCGTCGCCTGCCTATATTTTATCCTGTCTATTGGTAGGGACTCCATCGCAGTGCCTGTTTGGTGATGGCGTCGTTACTCAGCGATACTCACAGGCATTCGTATATTACGTCCGTTTGAAAATCGATCGAAGCAGCGTTCCGCCTTCACGTTAGTAAGGAGTTGAATGATATTTTTCACTGGTTTGCCATATAACTCGAAAAGCTATTGCATTTCCCCTTGATTAATTAGCCTAGGATTAAATGAAACAAATTAGAACAAAAAATCGAAAATAACAACAAATTTTTTTCCAAAAATTGTTAACAAAAAATTTGTTTTTTTCTTAACAGAACAAATTAATTAAAAAAAATTATTGTTTTTAGTTAAAAGTAAACCGGAAAAGTTAAAATCAAATTGAATTATATTCTATGTTGAAACATTTTTTTAACATTTTTATAATTTTTTTTTTAAATATTCTATATTTTATCCTAAAAATTCCAAAAAAAAATGTTAAAAGCTTCTTTCAACATTTTTTCAGTTTATTTTTTATTTTAAGCCTACAAGTAAACCACAAAGCTGACGACAGTGCCGAAAATGTTTGGATCCCTTGACATGGAATCACTCTCTGTAGTTAAATTCCTAATTATTTACAAACTTCTAATTTAATTACATTTATTCTTCTATTTGATTGGCGCGATAACCGTTAAAGCGATTTTGGCTGAGTTTAACAAAGCGCGTTTTTTCTGGTGCTAACTCACACCAGTTGGACACACCAAGTGAAGCCAAACTCTTCTCCGCCTGCGCACGTTCTGTTTAAACAAAGTCTTTAACAATAGAAAAAGGTATGATACCTTTATCAAATTCGGATATTCAACAGCCAGCTTCTCGTCAGTGCACAAAATGTGAATTCACTGAGAAAATATCATAAAGCATTTTCCGGTACTACTTCTCGGTGAACTTTCAGAAGATGCTAAAAATACCTTCAGTAAGGATTATAAAAAAATTTCGTAGTGGATTAGGTACAAATGAGGATGTATTTCGTACTTTGCTCTACATTTCCGATCGGTAAATTTTTGTTTTTTTCGCGGTTGAGGAGGTTTAAAATGCCTAATGCATCATAAAAGCGGCCTTCACAGCAGTTGTATGTCAGGGATTAATAAACTCCCCTTCTATTGGAATCGTCGCCCGCCCTGGAACTGTTTTCGCATTACTTCAAAGTGGCCTTCCATTTCCCTCATTACAAGAACTATGCTTGTGTGCCTGCGTCCAGGTTCCGCTTCTTCATCCGGAGTATATTTTCCGCGAATTCAATGACGATTTCCTACGTTTCCTTGCTGCTTACCACCTTTTCGATTACATTTTCAATGGTTATTTGACCGACTGCATTTTCCAACTTTCGACGTTCTTGTCCCTCACGCGTGGAAAAATGTGTGTTCAGCGTTATCTTCGGAAGCATCACTGTATATGCATGTAGGGTGCTCTCTTTTCCCTATTTTGAACAAGTGTTTCTGGAAATACCTGTGCACCGAAGTTCCTACTGTACCCTTTAGCGACATCTTTTATTAGCCTAGCCGTCCATCTGCCGCGTGTTTCGTTTCTCCAGCAGTCTTGCCATAGTCTCAACGCTTAATTTTTTATTTCAAGCTCTGCAGGTTTGCTATCTCTTTCTTTCATTCCCAAGTTCTTTAATGCCCAAATTTTTTTCCTTTCGAAGGTTAGTAAGTCAATCGGTATTGAACCGCTTATCACTTGAAATGCTGGCTCTGGCTACTTTGCGGTAAGCAGATCTTTCTCTCAGAACTGCCGTTCGTTGTACATATGCTACGAGCTTTGGTAATTTGGTGTTAGCGTAATTGCCCGCAGTTCAGCTCCGAATAAGAGAACGGAGAGCGTGGTACGAGTAGCCATCATTATATCCCATTCTCTCCGTCTACTAAGAAGGGATGCACTCTTAGTGGCTGTCTCTACTGCGTGTTTTAATTGGGCCCAGAATGTTAGTCTTGGGTCTAGTCTTATGGATAGGTACTTTAAAACCTTTTGTGTGTGCTTATTAGAGCAAGTTTGCATGCTAACTTCTAGTGGGATGTGCCCTATTTAGGTTTATTTGTCAACGAATTGAAATTAGAAAGTAACGATTATTGATGAGCTGGCTAAACAGAGGATCCTGGACATGGTTTGGGGTTCCCTTGAGACCCTATGGTCTGCTACTTGAAAGATGGGATTCGCGTCAACTCAGCGAGTGCTGAGCTACTGCGCAAACGTGAAAAGTCGCGAGATCTTTCTGGTCACGGGTAGATCGGGGGCGCTCGAGGGAACTTCTTAGGCTAACAAAGCTGAAGATTTCGAATGTGGTAGGTATACTTACCGGGCATTGTTCGTTAGGTGACCATGCGGCGAGGCTTGTGATTGTTTCAAGCCCTTTCTGCAAAAGCTGTCTGGAGAGCGAGATGGAATAATCTCAGCACCTTCTTCCCAGCTGTTTTGCTATCGTCGGGCAAAGGCTTAAACATCCCCTCTCTCACTTTTTCGCTACACCGGCCGATATTGCGGGTTTAAATATCACACATCTGGTGAAATCCATCAGTAGCTTGAAGCAGTTAATACAAACGTAAATCGCCACTGTTAGTGCTCATCCTTTAATCCAAAGCCCCTTCTTCCTTTTCTTTCACCTATTTGGTTCCTTCTCTTCTCCTTTTCCCCCTCTCATCTCCCTGTATGGTATCACAGCGGACAAATTTTAAATTTTTGTCCAAGTGGGCTCCTCACAAGGGCAGCCATTTAACCTAACCTAACGATTCTTACTGATTTTAAAGCTGTCTGGCAAAACATATTTGAGAAAAGTGTTGCATTAGAAGCGTTCGATATCACTTTGTATACCAAGTCCATCTTTGCTAATAAAAAAGTTATGGATTTTTGATCCGAAACGCAGCTTTATTTCCCACAGTGCGCCAGTTCACTAAATGCAGAATCCACAGTGGTGGCATGGCACGTGAGTGCTTTTTCCACAACTGCGGGATTTACGAGTCCTCCACGGAGTGCGACGTGCTAAAGAATAACACGCATACGCACACGCACATACATAGATGTTCGCAGATGACGTTACTAGCGTAGAATTAAAAAATATATGTACATATCTATACTTACAATAAGCCGCACGAAAATTAAATTTCCACCTTTTGGCGCGCGCCAAGCCCTGCCGTTGCCGCTGGTAATTAAAGCAAATAAATATTTTAATATTTGTTTATGTTCAAGGGAAAGAGTTAACCATGCACATACATCCACACACACTCACACATACATACAAATGCACATTCATAGGTGTCTGCACATATTCACAGTACGTCGACGCGCCGGCGTGTTCGCAAGTTCATTAGCTGGAAATGTCTTCGAGTTGTCGAGTTTTCCCGCCGCTCACTCATTAGGCAGACACGTAATGTATTTTTGCTGCAAGTTTCGGTATTTTTTGGAACGTGTCAGTGTGGACGGTTCGTTAAGCATGCGTAATGGGTTTATTAGGGTTAGGCTTGCGCTATGTAGATTCTAACTGGAAATTCGTGTGCCCCAAGGGATTGTCTGTTAATCTCCATACAATTTGCATATCTTTTACGATACAATTTACATAACACGGGTTGGATATGCTTGCGCACGCATACAATCATGCACCAGATATCACAGATATCCAAATGAGTTAGCATACAAACAGGCGCGCCTGCGGTGTTATCGTCCACCATAGACATATTTGCTACAAAGGCGACAAAGAACGCGTTTGATGAAGGTTTGTGATTTCGCTTTAAAATATTTTTACATACTTACATAATTTGCTTTTCACAATGGGAGGGATATTGGGTGTCAGCCCATACATGTGTTCAATGAGTTTTTACTTACCACATGCCACAAATGCACGAAGCGTGATCGTTGATACTCGTATTGCAAGGGACGCGAAATCTGCATTAGAGATTAGACAGGAGTCTGGTTTCGCACACGATGCCGTTCGACATCGATTTTGTATTTCACGTTTGACAAGCTTGTAAGTGATTAATATGCAAATCATTGTATGGGTACATCACGTCGCGTTTGGTAGCTTTTGTCTAAACATGTTCCAAATTTGAATTACAATACTTTTAGGAGCGAACGACTTTCGAGTAGCGGAAGAAGGGGAAATGGGATAGAAAGAGAGAAATTGTACACAGTTGTACATACATCAGTAATTTCTGTACAAAAATGAACCTGAAATCGACAATAAAAAGTAAAAAATTCAACTACACAGGCCGACACAAGATTTGAACCAAGAACCAGACTGCAATTTTCTGAAGGTTTTTGATGTATTGAATCCGAACCTGAGCGCAGAATAGCTATTGTTATACAATAATAATTGGCTTCAGTTCGGCATGGGCCTGAGCTCCTCCTAATATTTGTGTTGTGCATCTTGATGTTTTTCTACAAATGGGGGAGCCTACAGTTTTACACCGCCTTCGAACGCCAGATGGCTTTTTATGAAGTGCTTTTTCATAGCAGAAATACACTTGGAAGTTTGCTATTGCTTGCTGAAAAGTGAACTCTATTAGAAAAAACTGTTTCTATCATTTGGTTCTTCATACCACCACTTAATTTCGGGTCCGGGCCCCATCCAATTGGCTACGGTGGCTGCTTTAGCTTTAGTTAGATTCATGTGACTCACAAAAAAACACAAGTAAGAAAAAATAAATAAACACTGAAAATTCAACAGAGGAAGCGGTTGGGTCAAGTGCTCCAAGTATTTTGGACACGGTTTTAAATTTTTCTTAAAATTGGTTTATTTCAAGGCTTGAGTATAATTTTGAGATTTATTTAATGTTGAAAACTCTGTGATAGAATTTTTTAAAGTCAAATACCTTTGGTTCTTTTGAACATTTTTATAAATATATATTTTTTTAATTTTTCAAGATAAAATATATGAAAAAATAAATTTTGTTTTTGATTATGTAAATTTTTTTAATTATACCCTTTTGTTAAAATTTTGAGAATAATTTTTTTTCTTGTCATTAGTGAAAAATCTGACTCTAAAAATTATGGGAATCCCTTTACGAAACATGCAGGGATTACTAAGTACGAGTATTGTTTCAGCTATTACCCCTTGTCGTACGAATTGAGCGCCGATTGTGTGTGCCATTTTCGAAGAAAGCTTTTCTTGTGTGTAAAAACAATCTCGTATTTGAGATCCTCGTCTCACTTTTGGCCAGAAAGAGTCATCACGTGTCTGATACGATACTCTCCTTTTAGGCACGGAAGGAGGATCACGTCTCTCACACTTTGTTTTAAGGCAAAGGGTCAATAAAAAATATAAAAAAATGGTGAGAGAGAAAGATTGTATTTTTTAAAAATTTCAAAAAAAACTCCTACAAGAAAATTAAATTTATTTCCAAAAATTTTTTTTTTATTATATTTTTTCATAAAAAAAAAACAAGTTTATAAATTGTGTTAAAAGAAAAGAGGTATTTTACTGTAACAAACTCCATGGCAAAGATTTTATAAAGAAACATGTTTTATATAAAAATGCTGAAGAGCGCCGAAGATCTCTGATACAAACAAAAATCTATTTATGAGTTGATAAAATTAAAAACTTTCGGCAGAGCCTAAACAGATCAGACTCAAATTTTCTGTAGACACTTCTGGAATAAATACAATTTAAATAAAAAATTCTCCACTTAATAAGGGAATCTTTTATTGACACATTGATTATTGTTGATTTGGTTGTTGTGGTAAAATTCTTGTGAAGCGCAAAAAATACTTGCTCAGTGAAGGCTCTCGCCTCATTGGAATTGTGTTTTTTGGGCGCTTCTTTAAAAGCGTGTAAAACGGAAACGAAAAAACATTTTTTACTTTTGTTTTGAGTATTTTATTTTTAATTTATTGTTTAGGAAAAGCAATGTTGTTTTTGGTCATACGAGGTTCGCTCAAAAAAATGATCTTCTAAAAAAAAAAGGCATGTCGCTGGCGACCCAGATTTCGGTATTCCCAGGTGTCTGAAATCAAAAAAACAGTGCGTGTAGCATAGTACACAAACCAGAAGTGAAACTTTCAAGACAGGCAAAGGAAGAGGGAGAGACCCGAGAGAGAATGAGCGAGAGAGAGAGAGGGAGAAAGAATGCATATATATTTTAATAAATTCAAAACATTTGCAGAGAATACAAATAGACAAAATTTACAAAAAGCGGAGAAGGGTCGACCGGACACAAACCGTGGCAACAACGCGCACTATTCCGAGCGTTTATTACCCGCACAAACGTGATTCCGGAACCGAGGCAACGGCACAAATTATCGCAACGCAATACCAATAAATCCGACGCCGGAATGGATAGCACTTTATAGTACGCACAAGCACTAGCCAGGAAACGGAAATAAGCACCAAAAAGAAGGCACCGAAAAAAAAGTCAAAAAAAATTGGGACCAAAAACGCCCCAAACAGTAGGCACCAAGGAAATATAACGCCATAAAGTAGGCACCAAAAATATATTTCCTACAAGTTTGTACCAACAAACAAGCGCCCAAAAGTATGTAGTATTTCTCACTAGAAATTAGCAACCACAAGGAAAAACTCAGACAAAATAGCCTAAAGTGTATCTAAGATATACATAGGGTATAGGTCTCTCTCTCATTTTCCTCTACGTTATATCTTTTTTCTCGCTCGCGGAACGAAAATGCCCAAAACGTTGCAGGGGCTTGAAATTTTACTCTCCATTCTCTCTCTCTCTCCCCATTCTCGCTCCTCCATCGAAGAAGTTTCACTTAAAAAAAAATAAAAAACAAAACGGATCTTATTTAGTATAAATGTCTCGTATGAATTACGATCTTAAAAAGAAAAAAAAATTTCACAACATGGCGGGCATTCAAAGATGAAAACTCGTTTTTTGATCCTTGTTTTTGTCTTTAAATGTACGAAAAAACAACTAACAATTTTTTGTTCCAAACGATCGTAGTTCATACAATAACGACATTAATTCTACGTTATTTAAATGGTATTGCATCAAAATCGGTTCAGTAGAACCGGCTATATCTGTGTCCATTGTCCATGTGAAGACTATTTTTAACAATGGGTCAGGAAATAAAAAACTCAAAGCAAAAATAAAAAAATCTTTTCTCGTTTCCGTTTTACACGCTTTTAAAGAAACACTTAAAAAGTACCATTTCAAATGAGGTGAGGGCCTTAATAGAAACAAGATAGCGACACTGCATCATATTATATTATTTATAAATTTATATTGACTCAAATGCCTACTTATTTTCAAATGAATTCCTTAAATTTCGTAATATAATAATATATTTTTCTTGTACCCATAAGTAAGAACTGATACCCGAGAGTCCTCCTATCTTAGCCAGTGGAGTTTACTTATAATCACACAAACACTTGAACACAATTCCACTCATCTCTTATGCAAGCACGAAACTGGACATTCAAAGGCATTCTATTGTCGCATTGCATTGGCTTCCTTTTGAGATTCCAATAAGAATTCCAGATATGTATGAGTATGTATATGGACGAAGTGGCTTACACACACATGCATATACACACATACTATACAAAATTTGTAAAAGAAATGCTGAGGATAAAGTAATGTCTCAAACGTGTGGCTGGCGCGTAGCACAAAACCAAAGGAATTTCGAGTAAGTCATATTTCGCCGAACTCAAAAAAAACAAATACAAGCAACGCATGCACACCCTGTAGGGAAAATGTGAAGAAGTTATCAAATTTCTGGCTCAGAATTAGAACTCGTACTATTTCGCCAATCGCGAACCATTTCACTACTCTCAATGCGATATTTGTAAAAGCGGGTGCGACAAAGTAAAAGCAGAAAAGTAAACGAAAAATCGATCTTCTCGCACACTAAGTCCACTGATTTCTTCGTGGGATAGTGGGTTGGTGCAGTAAATTGCTGATTCAAGTCGGGCTGTTTTATTATTTGAAGTAATTTTCTGGTCTCCCTCAAGAAACAAAGCTGGTTTACCACCAGAATGTTACGCTAACCTTCAATCAAAACGACTATTGCGATATGGGTAGCTGCGTCTGTGTCTAAACATAGTTTTATTTCTCATAGAAATAATTCAGCGAATTTAATAGTAGTTCGAAACCATGGAAAAGTGATGCTGAGTTTCCTAGCTTCGAAATATTGCAAAAGTGACAGCGGAGGCAAATTAGGACTTTCTGAATCATCGCCATACAAATTCAGCAGTTGCTTTTATGCGGAAATGAAGTGACCTCCAAGAATGCTCTGAAATTGCTAGTGCCGATATATGATATCTTTCTTCTTCTTCATTGGCGCGATAACTTCTTCAGAGAATTGGACCTAATATAGATTAACAAAGCGCGTCAGTCGTTTCTTTCTCGTGCTAACCGGCGCTAGTTGGAACCACTAAGTGCAGCCAAGTACTTCTCTACCTGATCGTTACTTTGCAGAGGAGACCTCTGCTACCATCAGCTGGTACCGCATCGATATCCGATGTTAGGTTTGCATTTAAGGCGCAAGTTCCTGCCGAATGATTTGGTGCGTGACTACCATTCAGGAGTGCGTAGGTTCGAATCTCCGTGCCTGAAACAGCAAAATTATTTAAACAGTTTTTTCTAATAGTGGTCACCCCTCGGCAGGCATAAGTGTATTGAGCCAGGAAAAGCTCCTTAAAAAGAAATTATTTGCCGTACGGAGTCAGCTCAAAACTGTAGGTCCCTTCGTATGTGGAACAACAGCAGGACGCACACCACAAATAAGAGGACGAGCTCGGCCAAACACCTGACAGAAGTGTACGCGCCAATTGTTTTTTTTTAATATAATAATAATATTTACTGAGCTGCGTTACATGGAACAGCTTTTTAGAAATGCAGTATTCTGCTTCACATAGCGAAACACTAAACAAAAGAAGTACCGTGAAAAGAGGAAAGCAGAGAAGGAGTGAGTTAGATCTTGGCGCGCTTCAAATACGCTGGCGGAAACCTATACAAAAAAGTGCGTACATGGAAGAGATTTATATATATACATATATATAATTGGCGCGTACACCCTTTTTGGGTGTTTGGCCGAGATCCTCCTCCTATTTGTGGTGTGCGTCTTGATGTTGTTCCACAAATAGAGGGGCCTACAGTTTCAAGCCGACTCCGAAAGGCAGATATTTTTATGAAGAGCTTTTTCATGGCAGAAATACACTCGGAGGTTTGCCATTGCCTGCCGAGGGGCGACCGCTATTAGAAAAATGTTTTTCTTAATTTTGGTGTTTCACCGAGATTCGAACCTACGTTCTCTCTGTGAATTCTGAATGGTAGTCACGTACCAACCAATTCGGCTACGGCGGCCGCCAAGAGAGTTTGTAGTTCTAAATTCACTGAGAGGGAATCAGCTCGGTACAAGTGGACTTTCCTGCAGGGCATATGGAAAAACAAATACGTACAAAAACACATACACACACATCAAAGCATTTCATGGAGGGGTTGTAACTGGTTGGTTTGGGCGAATAAGACGTTTTTACGGCCGAAACGTGAAGAACGAGAAGAAGGAGTGTAACAACCTTGCACGACTGTTGCTCATATAACGTACAACGTACGAACACACAATAGTACACAAGAGTGCTATAAACAGTCTCAAGACATTGGCGCAGGGGTTGCACCAACACATGCAACAAATCGTATTATTGCACGGAGTAGCGGAGCGACGACATAAGAAAAACGAAAGAATTTGAGCACAATCAGTGAAGGAATGAATACGGAGAGTAGGGAAGTGTATTGTCTCCGCGCAGAGAAGGACCTGTAGCGGCGTACTCAGCTCAAGACGCCGTCCATGTATGCAGAGCAAAAGCGGTGCACACCTTGACGCCGATCCTCAATCGGTTTGCAGCACTGTCGTTAGTTGTGTCGCAGCGCGGAGCGCGTGTCTTGAGAAATTGCCATTTGTTAGCGATTTGTTGGATTTTTTGGAGTTGGATGGCTGAAGGAAATTAGCGTGACGTTTTGCCTGATGTGGGGGTACGCGGTTGATGACTTGGTGAATAAGTAATTGCAGTGACTCACTTGTGGCGGCAAGTTGTGTGCCAGGCAATGCCTCGGTTTAAGGCACAAAATGTGATTGCAGTGGGTGGCGCGCAAAACAGGGGCATGCAAAAGCGAGTGTTGCATGCGACATGTCCAGCACAAAGTGAAGGGAATAATAGCCTTGTAACCGCATTTTATGGACAGGGAGGTAATAAGGCAGTAAAAGGAGGTTCATAGCGGAAGTTGCTACATTGCATTTGCCAATTTTATTGTTGTTTCGTAATTAATATGTGTTTGTGTTGCTATGTACTCGTACAAGGCAGGCGGCAAGTGTGTTTTATGAATATTTAAAAAACAAAAACATGCAACGAAAATGCGGAAGGTTCATTCATTTTCGTTATGAAGGGGCTTTAAGTATTACAAAAACAAAAAAAAAAGAATTTAAATAGTAGAAATTTGTATGAAATCGAAGCTGCAAGCAACGAAGCGGAAAATTGAAAATTTCAACAACCACAAAAATCTAAAGAAGGAGGAAACAAACGAAACGCAAGGCATATAATTATCATTAAACATATACACGCGTATGCATGTATGTGTGTATGTACACATACACGTGCATAAATCCACACGCTGAGACTTCTGCACGCTGACGTGAGTGCGAACTAAGCAAATATGAACATAGAAAAG